>JAQJVL010002202.1:0-114631 GCA_035578905.1 Stictocephala bisonia
CTAATTGTATGATTTACGTATATTATATATTTAGTGGACTTGTCTTCTTGGATACATGTCTGATGATTTATCCCATATTCAATTCCCAACTAGTACCCTATAACCTACCATTAAAATAGTTTAATATTGTTCAACATTCTTCAAACTAACAAATTGATTTTTGTTATATTTACTAATTAACCCTTTTAGTGCCATGGTGGTGAAATACCATCACCATATTTATGAGTGAAAAGTGCCACGGTGACGAAATATCACCACCACATATTTTATTGATTTACCGATGAATAAAGTAATGTATCGAAGTAATGATAAAAGAGCTGACAGCTGTCAACAAAATATGTTGTTTACATTTGTCATTCTTCACTGTTATCACTTGTGGGCATGTGCTTGTTGTTGGTTAGTTTTTGCATACTATTTTGTGTAGTTATTTTTGTTTTTATTGATCATTATCGATTGTAGTGCTTATTATTATGTAGTGATATTACATTAAAATATTTGCTTACATTTGTGTGTAGGATAGGCTAAATATTGAAAATCAACCCTATAGTAAAAAAAAATAAAAACAAACATAAATTATTGTGGCCTTATTTATTTATTTTTTTTTTTTAAGCACAACTTAAAAGTTTTATTACGTGTAAGGAATATAATAAGGATCAACAATAAAATACTTTCCAAAATAAACATTTTTCATTTTATATTGCAATAATAAGCTCAAACATATAAAATATGACTACGAATTACCTTTTATATGTTGTTTGTTTTTTCCAATCAACTGTAGGGGGAGCTGGAGCGGGCCGAGTTGGGAACTTCAAATCTAAAATCAGATATGATGTTAGAATTGATAACATGGTTCCGATACATCTGTGCCAGAACAGCTGCATAGGCCTGAATAGTAATACTCTGTTATGATGGTTTAACAAGGTAAAATTTATTTGTTTAGTTGTGTATCTCTTTGAGTAGAGTTCATACAGCATAAATACCAATGAGTTTAAGAACAACAATTTTGTTTGCTGTTTATAAACCTACGTCTATCAACAAGTCTGAATTATTTAAGAGTAGAGAAGGGAGCAAGGTCAGAAACTTTTGTGTAAGCTACAGACCTTGGAGTCGGAACGTGCCTGAAAACTTATAGTCAAAGCCATGTTTTGATAACGCTTAGGGCCTAGTAGCCAACTGAGTAGCAAAATAAAAATACCCTTGATGTTAGCGGTTATATGAGCTGCAAGTAAAGCTTAAAGTTTAATCTTTCTAGCGACATACCGAATAATCTAGCGGTTTCAATAAAGGAATAATTCTGTATAAATCAAAACTATGGTCCAATATAAGAATAAATCACTGTAATCTATGGGAATTACCAATTTTAAAATTTGTGCTAAATGTAAAAGAACTTTATAAACGATTTAAAAAATCCATAAAAACCCATTTCACAAAATTTGCTTTTTTTCGTTAGTTGAGTATTGGTTTTTTTAAATTTCATTAAGCTGTGTAAGTTTTACAAAATTATTTAATATACTTCTACTTCTCTTTTCTATAAAAAATATTAGGATAACCTGTTTCTCAGAAAAAAAATTTAAGTCCACGTGGTAGGTCAACAATAATCATCTCTTTGTAGAAAAGAAAAATGTTGAGTTTTTTAACCCTGCAAGTGTGAGCCATCGTAATTTCCGATGGTTGGTACCCATTACGGGTGTGACTCTCGGAATTTCCGACTGTCTCGTTTCGTCACTACTACGTTATTATTATATGTCAAATTCCATTATAATCACCACCAATTGGTTCATGAAGTTCCATTTGTTATATTTAGATATCTTTAGTTGCACATTTGACTGAATACACTCTGCTAACAGCTGATGTATTTTATACTACTGTCGTCAATTTGTCAGATGTAATCTGTGTGTTCCAGTTTCACTGTCACATTATTTTGTTGAAATCTAACCTAATTTTTACCGTTTTATTTCATACATACAGTCAAATATTGTTTATGTTGTATTTACTAATATTGATTTTAGTGTAAATATAGTTATTGGTTTTAGAAAATGTAAATATATATATATGAACACTGCAGGTTATCGGTAGGCCTGTTTGTAGCTGGCATGAATCTTAGTTATGCTTATTTTATTTTGTAATTTATTGTTTGATGAGTACATCATTCATAATGACAGATACTTGTAGATTAAGTGATATTCGGGATATTCTATTTCAAAGTGAGATTACTGAATTTGAAGTTAGTGTATTGAAGGTATGGTAGCAAATGCAAAACACACAATCTTTTATTTATGTGCGAATTTACTTTTTGGTACTTATAACTTCCTATCAATACTGGTTTCTATAGATACCTATACATCTTTGTAATCTGTATGAAATTTTACATAATATAAAGAAACTACCAAGCTAAAATAATTATCACTGGTGTTATAAAAATAAGCAAAAGAAAAAATAATTTATTTATTTACATATTTATTTTGTCTCTTATCTGATACCAGATTTACAAAAATAAAGTTAGCCTTCTAATATATGTACTGTCAAATGCTACATTTCAGGCTGAAAACAATGATATACAATAAGTTATATTTATATAATAATAAGGCAGCTGGAATATTAATTTAATAAACCTTTGCGAAACAACTAATTTTGCTACCACAGTGGGGGAAGAACTATACCACACTTGCAGGGTTAAGAGGTAAAGTGTATAGGCTAATTACACATTTCTTAGGCTTACTATGATCATGTGCACCAACCTTAGTAAACATTTTCATAAGCTTATTTAATATTTTAGGAATATTTGAGAAATTTTAATAATTTAACGAAACTAAAATCATACAATTTAGATGAACAAATTTAACATTTTTAAAGTGAGCAAGCTATTTGCAGCCCGCACCATAGGTACCACCAAAGACGATAAATGCTATCTATAGCATGCACAAGACTTGGCGGAAAAGACAAGCAGGCTATTTAAAGCCCCTTTTGTTATAATGTTTAACACTCATATAGCAACAATAATGATTATTATTTATATTAATGAATGTCGAATGACCTTCCTATGAACATATTACTTATAATGCTGGCAATATAACATTTTGACGAATATATTCTTCTTTACTCTGTATAATGGCTGGCAAATCAACTCAAAAATAATTCCTGACAAATCTTATGTATGTTTTGTCGATATTACAACAAATTATCATGCTATTTGGTATTTTAATAGGACAAAAAAAAAGAGGAAATATTATTATATTTTTCTTTTATTATAAATGTTGTTGTAACTATTATTGTGTTTATTGGCAAATATTTTATATACATATGATATAATGGGCTTATTTCTAACTAAAAAAATTGTCTTAATAAGGACAATTATACTTATTGTTATTAAGTACAACAACAATAGACTTGAGTAAACTACGGTATTCCTGCAGTTTCTTGCCACCAAACAAAATTTGAAAACTGTTGCCTGAAATAGGTCAAGTATTGACTATATTTTCACAAGATATGTTTTTTATTCTGTGGAAATTGTGTTTTTTACCAAAAAATTAAAATAAACCAATATCACAACTTTTGCTATTATTTGACATATTTCCATTAATTTGAATGATATATTAATCATCTCTTTATATATTTTATGTATTTTTTTCTTGCTGAATACGAATTTGAAAACTATTTCATTCTACAACAATTATTTCTCAAGATATAATGAAAAACTACTTTCGCGGCTAATTACGATCAGCGGCCATTACATGATCATTCTAAACACCAACTATAAACCACAAAAACAGAATTCACATATACAGGGTGTCCTGGAACTCTCTCGAACTTTTCAGCAAAAATTGTTCCTTAAGACAAACATATTTCATAATATAAACATAGGTCTCCAGTGACTATTTTACTGTCTGTCTGTGTTTTTTACAAATTATTTTATAACTCAAGAACTATTTTAGATATAAACTTCAAATTTAGTATACATGTGTAGCTTAACCATTAAAAAAAGGGAATAAAACATCATAGCTTTAACTTAATTCATTTCAAAATGGCGGCCTTTTAAATTCTTTAATGTCAAATTTCTCAAAGACTGCTATAGCTATAAAAAAATTATAAGTTAGGTAAAAAATGCACAATCAAGAGACAAATAAAATAACACCTTATTTACTGAAATCAAATAATAAATTACCCCGATGTGACAAGTTTTGTAAATCGATGTAATTTCCATAATACAACAATGCATACCTAAAACATAGTTTAACTGCAAATATGAAATATGCGCATCATTAATCAGCTGTTTTATATCCACTTCATGTTAACAATGAATCAGCTGGCTATTATTAATCAATTATTTATAAAATAGAATGGCAGATATTTCCACAAAACAAATTTATAAAAGTTGCTCAAAATGACGGCCTAAAACAAGATTGCAGTCTCCAAAATAATACTACAGATTGATGAACTCATTCAAAAATATTTACATTCTCCTTAATTCTTGCTGCAGCTTCTACAATTCTGCCAACCAAGTCCATTTCACTCTCCACCGTTGTGCCGTGTACCAGTTCTTTAAAGTGCCCCACAGAATAAAGTCTAATGGTTTGAGGTCAGGGGATCTAGCAGATCAATGTACAGGTTCACCTGTCCCATCCACCTCTGCTCAAATATAACAATTTAACAAATAATTAGGTTAACGTACCTTTGTCGTCTTCAGCTACAAAATCCTAATTATTTAGTTAACAACAATCATAACATTATGGACATTGACACCAACCTAGGTATTCTCCATAAATGTAATAAAGGTGCGACAATGAATACTCTAGAGAATTATGAAATATATAAAGCCATAAAGAGCAACCCAACTACTGTGCTTAATGAAAAATTAAAATTCTCTACAAATATTTTATTTGATCAGATTACAAATTTGAATCAACCGATGAAAGGAGACAGACGGCCAGATAAAAATAAAATTTTTCAAAGTCAAGTAAGCATTGGATAACATCGTTCCAGCTGCACGCTCAATCCGGACCTAACCATCATACCAACCGGCAGTGTTATCATGTGTTTTATTTTTATTTTTGTAAATATGTAATTTTTGTATAATATTTTTAATGTGACTGTTTTGACAACGTACAATGGATGTGACCATGGAGTTCTTGCTCTGAAACCGGAAGTCCAATAAATAGGATTTTGTATCTGAAGACGACAAAGGTACGTTAACCTTATTATTTGTTAAAAATATCACCTCAGGAGGCTTTAACAATGTAACAATTTAAGTAGTCTCTGAAGCCTATACCAAAATGAGCTACCACATATCTTGCCTGCTATTAATTTATGGAAGATGTCTCTGGGAAAAAAAGGTACATAGGGGCATGAAATCTGTTAGATAAAATGTAGGGTCCTATTAAAAGATATTCAAGCTTGTTTTGGATTGCCATTAGCCACGTCATAAAAGTTCTAATTTCACATGCAGTTCACAGCTTCTTTACTTGTAACATAATTTATATTTTTAATCAATATTCTTAGTTGTTTAATTAAAAAAACAATACTACTGTATTAAAACAATGCTTACTTTTCCTTTTGTCAACAATGCGTTACAAATGAACAGCTGATTCTTAATTCAAATTAAATATAGGGCTCATAAATCGCCGACTCACTGTTAACATGAAGTGGATATAAAACAACTGATTAATGATGTGCAGCGCTTTATATTTGCAGTTAAACAATGTTTTAGATATGCATGGTTGTATTATGGAAATTATATAGATTTACAAAAATTGTCACACCTGGATTATTTATTGTTTGATTTCAGTAAATAAGGTGTTATTTTATTTGTCTCTTGATTGTGCATTTTTTACCTAACTTTTAATTTTTTTATAGCTATAGCAGTCTTTGTGAAATTTGACATTAAAGAATTTAAAAGGCCACCATTTTGAAATGAATTAAGTTAAAGCAATGATGTTTTATTCCCTTTTTTTAATGGTTAAGCTACACATGTATACTAAATTTGAAGTTTATATCTAAAATAGTTCTTGAGTTATAAAATAATTTGTAAAAAACACATAAAGACAGACAGACAGTAAAATAGTCACCATAGACCCATGTTTATACTATGAAATATGTTTGTCCTGACCTAAGGAACAATTTTTGCTGAAAAGTTCCAGAGATTTCCAGGACACCCTGTATAATTAGAATTCCAGATAGTAACAATAAATATTCAATACCCAATAATATTTTATATATATATATATATATATATATATATATATATATATATATATATATATATATATATATATATTATTGTGTATTGAATATTCATTTTATAAATATTCCCACACACACACACACACACACACAGTATTTGTGTTTGTGTTTGTGTGTGTGTGTCTGTGTGCGTGCGTACGTGTATAGAAGAAAAATTTACAATGAGAGATAGGTAAGTACATGTACAAAAATTAATATATGATAAATTAAATTTAAACAGATGAACATTATGCTATATTATTCTAAGAACGTATTGAGTGATTATGTGTTATGGTTAGTATACCATCATATGTCCATGATGGTATATGTGCATTAAAGACTATCTGGGTAGGGTATCATCAGCTGAGACCTAGCATGTTTTCAGAGCTGATCTTCCGCTTAAAAACATCCAAGCTATCAGAGAAAAAAATTCATCAGAGGGCACTTCATTTCCCAGTCTCTGTAGCCTGATTGGGCTGGTACGTAAGTAGTTGGACCTATTATGAGCACGATGAAACAGCTCATTTGACCTCGTGACACTTGGTATTCAGAAGTAGATCTACTCAAGAAGGGCTGGACAACTTATCTTCCCATATACCAAGTAGTATAAGAAAGTTAGATCAGCAATGTCTCTTCTTTAGGCTAGGGAAGACAACCTCAATTCTTCCAGCTACAAAAATTCAATAGGAAATTGTAGCCGATCTTGACAATAATTAATTTAACAAATTTACGTTGCATGCTTAGCAACCTGGATATAAATATGTCGTGATAAGGTTTCCAAACAACAGAAGCATTCTACAGAAGTGGAAGGTTATCGTCTTGTATAGAGTATTCAGGGCATGGATCGAAAAACCACTCTTAGACGCTTGAGCAATAAGTCCAAGTAATGAGAGAAGTGAATAAAAATGAGTAAAAGCTTTTACTTTCGGTGTGACAAGGAAATACTTGCGAGTAAGTGAATAAAACAAGAGAAAAGTAAATATTCATAGTAATTACAAGTCAATAAAGTAAATGCTTAAAAATGAGGTGAATAAAAAAAGTATTCACTCACAAGGAGAAGTATTTACTCGTGGATTTGCGAGTCTGCCCAGACCCATTCTAGCACCTCTTACTGAAATGCCATTGCAAATATTTTAATATATTTTTGTCAATTTTAATAGTCATACATATTTACAGATTCGTATATTAATAAGTTTAGTAACATATAAGCATTTTGAATTATTATTTGTTTGTAAAGTAAAATTTTAAATATTCTATTACACAGGAATAAGTAGTTTTTCTAGAGAAATGTTGGGAAGTATTTGCTGCATGCAAATAACATTGTTCACTTGAATTTTGTGATATTCGAGTCTGAGATGGCGAACTTCAAGCACCCACCAATTTTTTCAATAATGTTAATATAAATTTACCAATGCATCAAGAATTTATTATTTGAATAAGTAAAAAAATACTTTATTTGAATTGAATAAGTAAATAAATAAATGTGAATCAGTAAATATTAAAATAAAACATACGAAAAATAAATATGAATTAAACATGAAAATAAAGAAATGTAATGTAATTTGACAAAACTAGAAAATAATTTTTTAAAAAAAGATTGGAGGCTCTCACTAAAACGTACGAATCCTCGGGTGTTATACACTTCTCAAGCACATTCGCTTATACACAGTGTGCTTCAAACGTGAGCATGTGCCAGCAGCATGCGCACACTCACACATACGGATAGACACCCACAATACATACAAGTTTATGTACTCATGTGCATGTAAGCACTATTGTGAGTAATAATTTTTATTTTTCTATATTTTTTATTTTGTTTCTTTTTTTTAAATACAGGATAACAGATTGGGTGATAGAACATTTATTTTTTACAAAAAGGCTAGGGCTTTTATTTCAGAATTTTCTATGGTAGCTATAGAACCATCTTTTACACAGTTGTCTTCGTTGCATCTTTTCTCGTTTGATTTTGAAACGGGTTAGTTTAAGATACCCTCTGGAACATCTACAGGTGAGTCGGTTCCTCAATCACTCTTCTATATGAATAGAACATGTGAACATTCGTTGCGTGGTAAGCAAGCATCGCACGAACGGTTGCTAGACAAGCACGTTAAGACCTGCAGTGTTTCAAAAGTATTTACTTGGCTCCACGTAGTTGCAAGTATTTATTTGCAAGTATTTCCCTAGTAATTCCTCGTCAACTTTAAGTAAAAGGTTTTAAGTTATTGGCTGTTTTATTCATTGGTTGAGAAGCTTTTACTTTACTCGTAAGCAAATACTTCAAGCTTTTACTTGGTTTTCATTCACTTCACCCAATATGAGGGACCTCCTGCATATTTTATCCACATGGTGCTCAGGAGTGAATAATGAGATTAAGTAGACTTTCAGGTCCTTAACCAATTGACATCTGTTCAGTGAAATATCATCAAGCTTATAAATAAATAAGAGTAGTGGTTTAACGCCTACTAAATGAGACTATATTACACTTGGCCAAATTTAGGGACATGTAGTTATTGTTACACCAAGTTAAAATGTTATTGAGGGATCTCTAAAATGAGGTACCATCACGACCATCAGCAATTGAGCAAACACTTTGATGTTATCAGCAAATAGTAAATAATGAGATTAAATGACCTATCCAATATTGCTGTTTAATAGTTTAAAATATAAAGACAAGATACCAGTAATGAGCCCTGAAGGCTGTATTACACAGGGATAGTTTACTAGCTACTAGCCAGAGAGTAAGATAGTAACACTAACTCTGCGAAATGTGATTACACATAGCTAGTAGTTCTCGCTCAGTCGCCAGACATCCGCTACAGTTTTCGCCTGTTCTGCGTTGTGTTTAGTAACAATGAAGTGAAACAGTAATAGCAATATAGATTTTTCTACAATATATGAACAATTTTTCTGTATCCCAAAGGATCTTCACTTCTTAGCTCTCTGATCAGGGCATTAGATGCACCGTACTTGCTTCTACTTTCCAACCAATGTCAAACCCACAATTTTCAAATTTTCTTCTTTCCCTTTACTGATTTAATTCTTAGTAATAGTAGTGGTGTATCAACAACCACTCCAGCATGAACAGCTTCTCACAACATTTTCAACTGACTGTTAGTCACTATCCAACCCTATTACATAAGCTAGTTTACTATCTGGCTAGAGAACTAGTAGGATAGTAGCGAGTAAAGTTGACGAGGCCTCAACTTCATTCGCCCTCACTGAGATAGTGGATAGTTTACTAGCTGAATATATCACACAAGGTTAGTTTACTAGTAAATGCTCTTCTCACTGGCTAGTAGACAGTAAACTCGCCCGATGTAATACAGGCTTGAGGAACACCTGATTAAACTTCAATAGGAGCAGATATGGAATATGCATATTTGATTATTGAGATTTATGTTAAATAGCTACACAACACAGTTTTTTTTTAAATGTTATATTTCGGCTAAACATTCTGAAGCCATTTTCAAACAATTAACAACATAAAAACTATTTATGTTGAATAGCTACACATCACATAGTTTCTTTTAATGTTATATTTCAGCTATACAGTCTGAAGCCATTTTTGAACATTTAACAACATAAATAGTTTTTGTTGTTAAATGTTTAAATGTAAAATGTTAAATGCCATTTACAAACATTTAACAACATAAAAATTATTTATGTTGTTAAATGTTTGAAAATGGCTTCAGACTGTATAGCCGAAATATAAAATTTTTTTAAAAATCTATGTGATGTGTAGCTATTTAACATAAATCAGTAATGAACACCATGACAAAAAATACATACCGTCAATGATTGATTATTGAGACTCTGTTCCTTAAGTAACTATTGATTCAAGGAAACAATCCACCAAAAATAACATAGGCCTAGGCCTTAAACTTAGCAACTAGATGATCATGATCACAGTCTAACAATTTACAGTCATAGCATTTCCACAGCACTACCTCGACAATAGCACTACAAGTACCAAGCCAGCACACCCATTTTGCATAACTGTGGTATTGCATTTACTTGCAAAGAAGTGAGATACTATCAATAGAAAATTGGCATGATAAATTATTAATCTCAGTCATTTGACATTTATTAATCACAGCTGTGGATGTAAGATACACGTTTAAACTGGCTTGCCACTAGCAGCTCTAGCCTTGTGCTTGTCACCAATATCTGACGGAGTGGTGACTATATTGTTAGACTGTGGTATTTTAATGGCAATAAAACTTTTCTACAGGACTGGCCACTTATGTGCTATAACATAACTATTCCCACAAAGGTTAAGGATTGGCCTTTATAAGCAGAATTTGAGTTAAGCCTTAGTTGATGTTAGTTTAATTAATTAAAAATACCTGTCATCTGTAAGTAAAGTTGAATTATACAGTAAGTGGTTTTTCTCCAGCACCAGACTATAACCTTAATATTGCAACTTATGAAAATAATTTAACTGAGCCTGAGAAATGAAGAGATAAGATATTGTTATTTATTATGAAAATGTAGTCTCTAGCTCTTGAAAAACTAAACAACGATTTATACTGTACAGTATGGTTTAACTACATACAAACAAAATATCATAATCACAAATCAACCCCCATACTTCACAATAAATGATTGATAGGACAACGATTGACGACTGACGTTTCATGTTTTAAGAATAAGGAAATGTGGACTTCGTAGAGATTGAAATACTGGACACCTAAGGACTTTTACTCAGTCGATATATTTTAGCAATAGATTGCCTATTCGAACTTACCAATAGCAATCGATAGTTTGAGTCAAGGGTCAATGAAAACGATTTCCATTTGGGTTGTACGTTGGCCATCGATTGAATCGGCGTGACCGATTCGATTGTGAGAAGCCAAAGGAGAGTATCATCTCCATTCTAAAAACAAATAATTAAGTAATCGAAACATTTAGATTGTGAACATTTTGGTTGTTAAAACACCTATTCGCCCATCACTCTATGGTAAATATTATTATTTAGTAATGAATTTACCACAGGAAAAACTTATTGTTTTATCTATGGTTTACCGTAGATAAAATATAGTAAGACTAGATAAATAAATTAAATAAACACTGTAATGTAGAACTTGTGTACTAGAGCATCGAAGGTATCCCTGCCTTGCCGGGGCAAGTGGGCTTGCGTGCTCTGACAACCTCGAGAGCTATGCCGGCGGTAGCTTGGCTACTGGTAGGGTCTCCCTTGCCGGACAGGTCTTCGTGAGGTAGGAGCCAGACAAAAAAGGATACCCTGGTCCTCCAGGTTGGGGGTTGGGCGTGGGGCCAACTACCCCACCCCATAAAAGAAAACACCAGTTCAGAAACGCCAAAAATTAGCCTCGGAAAAGGATGGATACACCGGACAAAGACCCAAACTAGGTCACAAGGAGATGACTTTTGGTACATGGAATGTTAGAACCATGTTAGTTCCAGGCAAGTTAGACATTGTTATGGAAGAAATAGAGAAATATGACATAGATGTCCTCGCTGTCCAAGAAACCAGATGGCCATTTAACGGAAAACTGAATACAAAGAACTACACGTTATATTATAGCGGCAGTGATGAGGGAAATCATTATGCTGGAGTAGGAATAGCTGTAAAAAAGAATCTGTGATAACATTTAACCCTATAAATGAAAGGCTGTGCTATATTAGATTTAAGGGAACATTTCGAAACATATCTGTGATATCTTACTATGCCCCAACAGAGGAAGCAGACGATAGTACCAAAGATGATTTCTATGATACCTTAGAACAAGTTATGTTAATGAGCGGTGGAACAAAATAAAAACTACGGTACAAACGACGATGAAAGAGGTAATAGGAACAAGGAAAGGATACAATAATCCATGGTTCAATGAGGAGTGTAGAAATGCAATAGAAAAGAGGAAAAAGGCAAAACAGAAGTGGCTATTGAGTGAAACTCAAGAAAATAAAAACAATTACCAAAGACTAAACCAGGAAGTGAACAGGAGACTAAGAACTGCAAAAAGGAAGTTCTTGAGAGAACAATTGGAAAGAGCAGAAAAAGATAGAACATGTAACAATGCTAAGGACTTCTATCGGACAGTACGTTTTTTTAAAAAAGGATTCACTCCGAACAGTTTTGGGATCAAAGATGCACAAGGGAGAGTAACGTGCAATCAAGGAGAGTGGCTCAAAATATGGAAAGAATATTTTGAGAAACTCCTAAATGGGGAAACAAGCAATGATAGTGCGAATGAAAAATATCAAAATGCACAACCATTCATTGAAGAACCGTCATTGGAAGAAGTAAAGGAAGCTATAGCGTCACTGAAGGCCCCAGGAGAAGATGGCATACCAATTGAAGCTTTAAAATGTGGAGGGAAGTCATTAAAGGAAGAGATTCATAAGCTCATTCTGAAAATTTAGAATGAAAAAAAATTACCAGATGAATGGAAAGTAGCGCTAATCGTACCAATTCATAAGAAAGGGGACATACAGAACTGTAGCAACTATAGAAGAATATCTCTCATTAACACTACATATAAAATTTTATACAAAATCGTGAACAAGAGAGTAACAGAGTATGGAGAAGAAATGCTGGGTGATCATCAGACAGGATTCAGAAGAGGTAAATCAACCACAGACCAACTGTTCATCTTAAAACAAGTCATCTCAAAGTACTGGGAATTTGACAAAACCACACATATCCTTTTTGTTGACTTCAAAAAAGCGTATGACAGTATAAACCGTAAACATCTATGGGAAACACTTAAAAGATATGGAATACCAGAGAAATTAGTGAAGATGGCAGAGATTTGTATGGAAGAATCAAAATGTAAAGTAAAAATAAACAATGAATATTCAGAGACATTTGAAATAAACACTGGCGTAAGACAAGGCGATGGGTTATCAGCTTTACTGTTCAATCTGGCAATTGAAAACGCACTAAAAAGAACAATAAGTTTGAATGAGGGTCTGTGGATAGACGCAAAGATCAAATTATTGGCTTTTGCAGATGATGTAGCCTTATTAGCCGAAAACGAGGACGGTCTCAAACGTCTGGCTGAGGAGCTCATTACTCAAGCAAGAATAGTAGGCTTAGAAATCAATGAGGAAAAAACCAAATATCTTAAAATAGAACGGAATACATTAGAAAGAGAGCAGGTTTTAGAAGTGAATCCATATAAATTCAATAGTTGTGAAAAATTCAAATACCTTGGTGTCACTATTGATCAACAAAATAAAGAAGAAACAGAAATTGAAACAAGGTTACTGAACGGAAATAGGTGCTATTGGGCCTTAGGAAAAATGTTGAAAAGCAAAACCTTATCAAGAAGAACCAAAGAACAAATGTACAAGACAATTATAAGGCCAGTAGTCCTATATGGCTCTGAAGTATGGACAATGAGCAACAAAACAGAAAGGCGATTAGTAACCTTTGAAAATAAAGTATTAAGAGCAATATATGGGCCAGTGAAAGAAGAAGAACAATGGAGAATAAGGAAAAATCAGGAACAGAGAATTGTTTAAGGAAGCAGACATAGTAGCAGAAGGAAAATCAAGACGATTCAGATGGGCAGGCCATGTAAACAGGAGGGAGGAGGTTAGATGTTTCTTAGTTTTATATCTACTACGGAAAAAGCAGAACAAACGTCTATAAGACCCCGGTTTTATATAATTACCCAATGTAGTAAATTACGGTTGTAAGCTACTCTACATCCGTTAGTAAGAAACTCCAATGTTTTTCTCACACCAATATACATATAACCTAACCAAACCTAACCTTACACTCCACCTTTCCCTACATTGATTTACCTACCCACCCATACATGTACAGTATTATTGACCCAACCACCCACCCATGCATGTACAGTAGCATTGACCACCCATACATTTACAGTGGCATTGACCTACCTGCCCACTCATTCACGTACAGTGATATTGAGATTTGGTTTTGCTTTTACGGTTTGAGTGGCCAACTAAGTAAGTAAGTACTAGAGCATATTAAAATTGTTGTGTATGTTAATGTGATTTTTATTGGATTTATTTTCTGAACTGTAGATTTGTAGCTTTGTCTTTCAGTACCAGCTACAAGAAGATGGATTATTGTTAATTTATGAGTATATTTTAGGTCTCCTCCTTAATAACTGAGGCGTTTTAACAAACAAAATTTCTTAATTTTTTTCAATCATCAGTGCAACAGGTATATCACTAAAAGACCTATGTTGTATATGTAGCTATTCATATACATGTTTATTTAGTCGTATGTGACAAAAGTTAAAATTATTCAATTAAAGCAATACCATTGGTGGTGACCTCTCCCCACTCCTCCCCACTCTTGAGCCTTCCAATATTACTGTTGCCTGTCTAGCAACAGCCTTGAGTTCTTAACATGTCCCTTCACCCCACCGTGGTATTTAAAACGTTATTATGTGTTTTATTCACAGCAATATAACCTTCAACCCTAGTTAAGGACATAACAAACCCACACACGACGTTCTTCATCACCTGGACTCGTAAAAAAGTTCCGTTCAGTCATACTTTTAAGTAATTAACAAGCTCCTATTAAAGCCTCCCATGTCACAAGCTGGATCCTCGTACATGAACATAATTTTTTGTTGACTACTTACGCATCATAACAGATGTTTGATTATTGCTTTGTAAAATACTAACTGCCTCCTTTTACCAACAAAATTTCTTACAACAACTACTTGGTCGTTGTTATGTGACAAGTCACCTTTTCATTCAAGCCATAATAATAATTAATTAATAATACTATTTCAGCGAAGTTCTTTAACGATTTATTAAAGTGTTTTAGTAGATTACCTTAAACATACGTTTCCCAAAATTGTATCTTAGTGACCACGTGGGCTACTCAGTCCACGGCGGAAGCTAAGGTCATTCGCCTGACTGCATTGTCATCACCGTGCCGTATGATCCGATCGGACCAATTACCGATCGCCATGCGAACGCGTGTAGGTGGCCAGGAGTGGTGAACTCTGGTAGATCTCGATGAGTATAGGATGAGTTATGTCTTGGTCGGCTCTTGGCTAATAGTAATTATCAGATATGTTTAGGTTACCGTAGTTAGACGATACGGGACGTTGGGATTTTGTTCGTTTTACAATGTAACATTATGTACTGAATCTAATATTATGGAATGTGGTTCATGTAAAATAAATAAAAGTGACATTACTGAAAGCCACAGTTTTTATTGCTCCTTCTGTGACTACGTGGTGCATCCGTGAGGAAGTATGTAAGGTTCTGTCCCCTTTAATAAGTGACAGTGGTGGCAGCGTATGTATACTACTGCGACAGTTATGGAGTTCTAAAATTTCATCGTTCATTGTCATAGGACAAGTCTGGTTTTAACTTCATCTTAACATAAGATTAAACGACATTATTTTTAAAATCAAAACACAAGGGCATGGACTTTTAAAATGTTAAAGCTTATCTCAATAAATCCAGGTGTTAATATTGTTTAACACAAACGATGTTTGATTGTTATTTCACTTAGAGAAGGGCATTTCAAAACATCTCGTACCAAATTTAGACATTTTAGAGATAAGCAACGTAATGTTACCGTTTTGGTTGTCTTCTTTGACCAGCTACTAAATTTACCGATAGGTACTTATTATCTTCATCTGGTATTCTTAAAACAGGTTTTCAAACGTTCATAACTGAAGGGTCAAAACATTAATTTATTTTTTTTCCCTAATTGTAATTTCTGTGCCGTTTCATAGAATCGTTGTTTTATCATTAAATTGTTTTGTTTAAAAAATCATTAAATTCTTTGTTTACTACTGAACTGTTTTCAAGGTGTAATAATATGAGCATTATTGTATTTTTACAACCCTCAGATATAAACTCAGAAGGAGGTTTTGAATTTCGGATTTTTCTGTTTCCCGCAGAAGGGAATTGACGATTTTTCTCCTTTCACAAGTTTTAGCTCTTTTATTTCTTTTGCTAGAATTTGGAACATACAACAATTTAGTATGTAGATAAATTTAACTGTTGATAGTTTTAGTGTTCTTTTCTGTTATATTCTTAAAATATCACCCTTAAAATCTAACTCATTTTCATCAAACTGTTAGCAACTATTAGTATTGTTAGGCTGCATGAAGGTATGTGGGCATTACGCACAGGTTTTACTTTCGGGAAAAAATAAAATTAAGTATTACCTTTGTTATATTGTCTTTCGCTAGTTCGACAACCAGCAACTACACGAAAGGGCATAGTTTACAAATAAAATCAAACCGAAATCAATTTTAAAGCTCCAAGCATTGCAACAAATTAAGTTTGACTTAAATATTTTAAAGTTTTAACTTATACAACCGGCAATTGCTCACTACGGTATTATTATTATAATATAATACATATTGTAATGAAGATAAATACAACAAACTATAAATTAGATGACACCAAACATGGTTACAAATTAAGTATAACATAAACGTTTTAGTGGAATGAATGTACTTTCTGTAGACAAACTAGCTATTCGCCGAAGTGACATCACTGTCACTTTAGTATACTGTGCAGCCTAGTCTTGATACCCACGGTAAATAGAACATAAGGTAGGTATCACGGCTAGGCTGCGCAGTATACTGAGGTGACAGTACACATGGGCGAACAGCTGGTTTGCCTGCCAAAAATTGGATTCATTCCACTAAAACGTTTTGTTATTCTAAATTTGTTACCATTTTTTGTGTCATATAATTATTTATAGTTTGTTGCGTATATCTTCATTACAAACTGTATTGTATTATATTATATTAATTATGCCGTAGTGAGCAGTTGCCGGCTGTATAAGTTAACACTTTGAAATATTTATATCAAACTTAATTTGTTGTAAAGCTCGGAGCTTTAGTAATTGGTTTCGGTTTGTAAAATAAGACAACAACTATGCCCTGGCGTATAGTTGATGGTGATCGAACTAGTGAAAGACAATATTACGGAAGTAATACTTAATATCATTCTTTCTCGAAAGGAAAATCTTTACCTAATACGTGAATCCCTAATACCTAATACGAGCTGGCAATGCTCGTAACTCTAAAGAGTTGAATGAAAATGATTTTGAGATACATTTTAAGGATGAGATTTTAATTATAAACCAGAAAAGAAAATTAAAACTTATTGACAGTTAAATATATCTTCATATTAAATTGTTGTCTGTTATAAACTCTAGCAAAAGAAATAAAAGAGCTATAGTTCAGCCGTTCTAACTTTACCTCTAAGGGGAGCATAACATTGTATATCTTGAGCGCTTGACTCCTTCCTGTCCCATGGCTAATTTGTTTCCGGTTTACATGAATCACAACTAGTGCCTGATAGTTTTTACAAGTTAAAATTGTCCAATTGACTTAGTTTTTGACATTTATAATCAGTAAAAAAAGTACTTCCGAGTTAAACACTAAACAGATTTTTATTCCTACTAAAAAAATAATTTATAAGATTAATTGTAATTAACCTTCCTACATTATTCCTATAATTTTACATGAGTCACCGGATGTAAAATTTAGAGCAGGCCTGTGGCGGCCTGGATGCGACGTTGCCTATGTCGATTTTTCAGTTTTGTCCGCAAACCTCAGAGGTAAAGTTAGAACGGCTGGGCTATAAGACTCGTGAAAGTAAAAAATTGCTAATTTCCTTCTGCGGGAAACAGTAAAACCCAGAAATTCGAAACTTCCTTCTGAGTGTGTATATGCGGGTTGTAAAATTACCTTAGTAATCATATTATTACACATAGAAAACAGTTTAGCAGTACACGAAGAATTATTATGATTTTTTTTAAAGAAGACAATTTAATTATAAAACAACGATTCTACGAAACTAAACTGGCAATACAATAACTAGCGAAAGCATGATTAACGTTTGTAACCCTCGAGTTATGAAAGTTTTAAAACTTGTTTTAAGAATACTAGAAGAAGATAATAAATAATTATTGGCAAATTTTGTAGATAGTTAAAAAAAGTTAAAATTAAAAACTTAGCTGGTCATAAAAGACATATCTAAAACAGTAACATTACGTTGCTTAACTCTAAAATGTCTAAATTTGGTACGAGATGTTTTTAAATCCCTTTTATAAGTGAAATAACAATCAAACGTCAATCAAATGGGTTTATAAAAGATTTTAATCAAACGTCGTTTGTGGTAAATATTATTTAAATCTGAATTAATTGAGATAAGCTTTAACATTTTAAAAATCCATGTACCTGTGTTTTCTGATTTTTAAAATAATGTCGTTTAATCTTATGATAAGATGAAGTTAAAACCAGACTTGTACTATGACAGTATCGATGATGAAATGTTAGAACCCCATACAGTAACAACGTCAAAGTAGTTTTTGTAAAAAATTTGGTTCTAAAATGGAGGCATTAAGTATTTTACGACTTTGACAAAGCAACAGACAAACATCTAATACATAAGTAAAGTCGACAAAAATTACTTTCATATTCGAGGATCAGCTTGTGACGTGTAAGGCTCTAATAAGAGCTTATTTAGTGATTTAAATGTAGGACTGAACGCAATTATTACAGTTTGTTTCAAGGTGATGAAGAACGTCGTGTGTGGGTCTTTTAGTGATGTAGGTACCTTTTGCACTAGACAGAAAATTAATTGAGAAATGTTGTTTGTTAAAACTTCTCAATTATGAAGAAGGAAACCTAAAATATACTCATAAATAATCCATCTTCTTGTAGCTGGTACTGAAAGACAAGTGTCCGTAGCGTAAAGCTGCTGAGTTTAGCTCTGGAACTGAAGCTGCAGCAAAAAAATCCAATAAAAATGACATAAACATACACAAAAATGTTAACATGCTCTATTACACAAGTTCTAAATTACAGTGTACCTGTTGCACTGAAGATTGAAAAAAATTAAGAAATTTTGTTTGTTAAAACTTCTCAATTATGAAGGAGGAGACCTCAAATTTACTCATAAATTAACAATAATCCATCTTCTTGTAGCTGGTACTAAAAGACAAAGCTACGAATCTACAGTTCAGAAAATAAATCCAATAACAATCACATTAACATGCACGACGATTTTAATATGCTCTATTACACAAGTTATAAATTACAGTGTTTATTTAATTTATTTGAGGTATAATTGCATATAGGCCTACATGTTACTGTAATTGTTACATTGATCAAGAAATGAATTACAAAATAGTAGAAAATAGTACTCAACAAACGTTATATAAAAATTTAAGTGATGAAATAAAAGGTTTTCTGAATATCTTAATTCACCTAAACCTTGTAATCTCTAGGAAGATTTTTGCTATAATGTAAGGTATTTTAAAATATAATTTTAGTATTTTTGTCATTCATGAAAAATAAAATATTTAAGTGTTCGAATTTAATCATTACAAAATATATCTGCCTTACTCCGAATTAAAAATCTAATTAAAATTCCTTAAAAATAAATTATTACAAAGGGAATTGTTCAGTAGACCTATTCTAACATATTCGTAAAGCTGCCACTTCACCCATGTGACGTCATGCTGAGAGGAAAGTAGTGTGCGAAGATGTGCGTGATACCATAGACCTTCTATTATACCTATATAGGTATAATAAGTCTATTATAAAACCAAACCAAAATGTTTTCAGAATTATAGCAATAGGGTTTAACAGTCAAAACTTAGCATTTCGGTGCCCATAATAAAAACATTTTTTTTATTATCAGGCTAGACAAATTATTATTCTGGAAGCATAGTTTTATGGACTATACGACTCTCTACAACTTTTTAATTTAACGTTCATTTAACGTGATGAAGGACAACGTCAGACAGCAGTGTACATCGGGGCTCCAGTGTTAATAAAACCATTATAGAAAAAACCCATAATCTAAGTCTGTGTATGTTAAGGACTAACACCTTTGAGTTTGAGTTTGAAAGGTAACTGCTGTTAGTTCCTTCTACTGTTGGGTAAGGTTAGGAAATCGGTTTGATAACTTTGACTGTTGTTTTTGTTTACGTACACACACACGTCTAATACGGCATTCGGATGAAATCGTATCATTTTATAATTATTATAGTAGTTTTGTCTGATATTTCAAAAAAAGTGTTATGTCAAGACCCCATTAGTCTCACGCTGTTAGTAGGTTCTCTTGTTAGTGCATATTTCCTAAGTTACAATGACAATGTTAAAGATAAAGTTAAACGAGTTGTTAAAAAAATTGGACAAAAGATTGGATATTATGAAGGATGCGAAGACTACTGGATTCCTGGCAACATAGAAGGTAAACCTAGGCCCATATGCAAATACTTTAATTGTATTTGAATAGCCCTGTATTTATATTTTTTCGCTTTCAGAACGTTATTTTTTCATAGATAGTTTGATAATTTATTTCTTTAATAATGTTACATGAAGTATAAATTTTGTTCAGAATAATTTACTTAAAACCTCTAAATAGCGGAGAGTAATTATTCAATATAGCACATTAGGTTATGCATTTTCAACTTTTTTTCTCGAAACATATAATGGGCTAACTTTGAAAGTATGCCTTCTAAAAAATCTTTTGGGGAAAAGCGAAAAATTAAGGGTAATTATGGACTTTCTTGCCACCTATGAAAATACGATTTCTTGTTGAAAAAATGGTGAGACATTAGTTTATATCTCTTGATGAGCTTGGTTTCATCCGCGGAAAACTTGTTTTTTACCGAAAAATTGAATAACTAATTTTTCATTTTATAGTGAAAAAAAACAATTTGTTTAACCCTCCAGGTGCTGACATCGCGCAGCGCGATGTCAGCGCTAGCCGTTATGGTGCTGACATCGCGCAGTGCGACGTTAGGTACACGATCTATTTAAAACGCACTAGCGGCTATAAACAACTGAATATTACAAAGTATTTTATATAGTAATGAAGTAGAAAGAACACGGAACATATTATACTCTATAGAATACGCCTTTGCATCAAGACTGCCGCTATACAACAGTTGTTTAGAAGCGTATGTTTTGTTTTCAACACACACAAGTCAGTTGCTCAGTGTATTGCCGCTTGGTGTTTGTTTACATTGTAAGTTTGTTATTGTAGTCTATTATTATTATTGTTTTATTTTGTGTTTTATTGTATTTTATCATATAAATGAGTG
This sequence comes from Stictocephala bisonia, assembly GCA_035578905.1. NCBI lineage: Eukaryota > Metazoa > Arthropoda > Insecta > Hemiptera > Membracidae > Stictocephala > Stictocephala bisonia. The sequence goes on from JAQJVL010002202.1 coordinate 21,269, forward strand.
AATTAAGTAGGTCTAGTCCAATAATAAATGTGTTAGACGAACTAAATGAACAATCAGACATTGAGAGTGAAGTTGACTCTGAGTAAATCAACTTGTCATTGCTCCAGAATGTAAATTTTTGTACATAAGATATATTTTTTAATTAATTATTTTAGTTTTTTATTGATTTTCATTGATATATTTTGTGAACTGAAAACATTTTGAGATGTAAAAGTGAAATAACACTGCATATTACAATGAAATGTATAACTTGTCATGTATTAGTGATTTTTTACATGGGACAATTTTCCATTTTTTTTACTCTAACTGAATGTGTCCAAGAAGATAACCCATAACATGTATATATTTTTGTGTTTATTATTAAGTTTTCTACAATGTGACTATCTTGGATTTTCAATTTTATGTCTTTGGTGAACTGATATATGAGCTCAAAGTGAAAAAATTGAAAAAAAAATTGTCTTCTTTGTAAAGAATAACATCCAGCAATAGTTTACCATCAAAAGATAAGTCCTGTATAAGTATTTTTTCTCATTCTATGATTTTTTTCTGAAAATAATGATATGTAATATGTACCATTTTCATTAGGTTTGCAGTATTTAAAAATATATTTTATATACAGTTGCAAACATGCTGAAAAAAGCCTAGCAGTCAAGAAAGTTCAACCCAGCACCTGGAGGGTTAAAAATCTTTATTTTCAACTTTTTTTCATTTCTTGTGTTTTTTATGCTGAAAACAAGTATATAACAACAAGGTTTTTTAGTATAATAATTTTTTCAGCCCGAAAAGTGCATTTTTTACTGACCTAATGAAACATAACCTAACTTATCCAAATTGTCTCTTTTCTCAACAAAAATTCGTAATTTGCATCAAATTCGAGTGTTTGGCCTTTGTAGCCTGCCGGCCATCCTGTTATATTGCGTGTATATAAGTATTGCGGTGGGAATATCGGTGTATTTGGTTTTTGTGATTAATAGTTGTTGTATAAAATGATGGCGTAATGGCCGCTAATCACGATTCGCCGCGAAAGTAGTTTTTATGTTATATCTCGAGAAATAGTTGTAATAGATCAAAATAATTTTCAAATTTGTATTCAGCGCAAAAAACAGATGAATAGAAAACTAAAACAAAGATGAATAAAATACCATTTCAATTAAGGGAAATATGACAAAAATAGTTCAAGTTCTGATATTGGTTATATTGAATTTTTTAGTATAATACGCAATTTCCGCGGAATTAAAAACATATCTTGTGAAAATACAGCCAATTACAGACCCATTTCAAGCAAAATTTTCCAAATTTGATGGCAAGAAACTGCATAAATACCAAATTGCTTTACCAAGAGGAAAAATTGATAAATGTTTCCTTTTACTATAAAATATAGCATTGTGGGTACTCAAATTGTACAGAATTTCCTCCTGATCAGGAATATGTAAATAGTTTTAAAATCTTTTAAGAGTGTTAGCACCGGAAAAGTGCCTAATTAACACTTTTACTGCTATGGCCTCTAGCCTACTGCTATACTACCGAAAGGTGCTAGGCTAATATAGGCGTAATTGCAGAAGTTTTTTTTTTTTAAATCATAAAAAACTTATTTGAAAAGACATCTTTATGAATGTTATGTATTTTTATTTAGAATATAATGTGGAATAATTATCTACTAACATAAATACTCAAATAGAAATAAAAATAATAAAAAACAAAAATTTATATTAATTGCTCATAAAAAATATTTTTTTAGTTTAATAAAAAATAACAATACTCATAATATTGTTTAACCATACTCATGCGAAAGAACAACAATTATTCTACAATTTACAAATAATTCAGTTTTTTATCTCAGAAAACAAGTGAGAAACTAAAAAAAGAGTAAAACACTACTGTTACTAAAAAAGTATGAAAATTGTAACCATGAAGAGTACTACAAAACAGTTTATAAAACACATATTTGGAGAGATATCCATATGAATGTGACTTTATTTTATTCCGAATAGAATCTACCAACATATAAGTCCTAAACTAAAAAAAAAGTAACAATAAAAACAGAAAAAATTATTACTTTTTTTGTAAAATTACGATATTTAACTTATTTTTCTACTCATTTTCCTTATATTCCTTCAAAAGAATAATAAATACTCTACAGTTAAACAAATACTGCTTTTTATCTAAAAAAAGTGAGAAACCTAAAATATGGTAAAAAACTGCCGCCATCAAAATCAATCTTGTGAATTGTGAAAATATAGTTGCTTTTTTTTGAATCAGGAAAGGTGTCATCCCTTAGCCTATTCCCTGTTATATCATTGGAAATAGCATCATGGACTGAAAATATAAAAGGAATGAATTCACACGATAAAACACTTTCACGCGGGCAGTTGACAAAAACATTGTCAAGACAATTATCTCCCCATGTAGGCTTATTATTTAAATAAATTAAACTGCCTCAGAATATTTAGCAAAGACTTAGCAGGGCTATTCATTTTATTCATATCAAAAAGTACATTAAGGTTGCCCCCAAAGACCACAGTGTAACTCTCAGGCCTCTGAGTACAAAAGATAAGTAGGCTATTAAGTCTGCCTAGAAGTGTGTTAAGATCACCGGTAGTAGAGAAGTATATGGATATTAAAAGTACTTTAAAATTATTTATAAATACTGCACAGGCTTCAAAATGGAATTCTAGACAGAATTGAAAAATATCATAAGTTCTACTTTGATACATATTATTAATAAGTATCAGTGAAACGCCTTATCAACTCTGCCATGGATAGTGCTGCAGTAAGAACTTGCACAGTAAAAACATTGTGGAAAGGCTGATGACACTTCCTCATTGCTTAGCCAGTGCTCTGACAGACAGACAAATGTTAGATTTTTAAAATTGATAAAAAATGCCTCTAAAATAGATATTTTTTTTATTAAAGCCCTGAATGTTTAAAAATAAACCCTAGAAATTTGTGGATTTAAATCATTACACCTTCTTACAGGCTTATCTATGTTACATTGGTGGTTGGATTTTTCTTTCTTAAAAAATAATTAGGCCTATTTGTAACTACTCATGCTTTACTATTATGTGGTTTACTAGAAACTATGCTAGAGACATTGAACTGGGCCCAGGACTACCTTTAACTAGTTTAGTTGGAGTCTCAAATCCCCAAAAGGGAGGAGAATCTAATGATAGACTTGATAGGGTACAGTTATTTGAAACATATTACTGGCGTCAGAGTTGGTGGCGTTAAAGAATGTTCGTCTGGTTTATAAACAGTCAATCGTTGATTATTATTTCCCACAGGTGTCACTGTTGGTGATGGTGAAGAGCAGCCAACGAGTTTGGGAACTCTTGATCATGGATTATTATTTTCCATAGGTATCACAGTTGGTGAAAGTGAAGACTGTCTATCTGATGTGGAAACCCTCATAACTTAGCTTCCACTCTTTTCTGTTATCTCAGATGATGGCTGTGTAGAGTAGACTTCAGCTTTTGAAGTTCTTACAGTTTGTTTCTTATTTTCCATAGGCATCTCAGTTCGTGGTGGAGTTATAGGACAAAGGTTTAAACTAGTCCTTGGCTTTACTGTGATAGGATTCTCTCTATGTAAGTGTAGAGAAGGCTCTGAAGACATATGTCCCCCAACTGAATCAGTTTTGGTAAAATGGTAATGCACTAAATTTATAATGTCTGTAGTTTAAATGGAGTCCTTGTCTAGTGTGGTCTAGTGTGAAGATGTCTTGGAAGGCTAAACTGGCGTAAGATTCTTATGTTAGAGTATTAAAGTGCTAGATCAGATAGCTTTCTATTAATGCTTAAAATGTCAGCGTTTACTAAATGATGTTTGGGTAGGTCATACCTGTGCGGTATATTCCTAATGATAAGTAACTTTGTGCGCATTGATTCAACTGTCCATTCCATCTTGTTCATATAAGAATCAGCTTCACCTTGATAAACGTTATTTGCCCCAGCAACCAGAACCACACACTCGGTAATAGAATCCTAACAGCCAATCTCCACATGTTAGTAGGTTGTACCTGGCTTTACCATACCACTAACCACTATTTTATCACTTAAGTAAGTTAACAATCGGGTAGGCAAGCCCTTCGCATAGCTGTCTCCTAACATGCTGATACTTTACACCTACAGCTAACATGCCTAGAAGGCCTATTCCCGAAAGTCTTGGCAGGCTTTGATGTTTGATAAAAGCATTTAGACTTAATAGTTTTTGATGAAGGCACTTCATGAAGTCACTATTCATACTATGACACAGAGTGTCCATATCTGTCAATGCTGAAAACGTATTATGTATAGATACTGGTAGACCCATTTGAGTCCCTGGAACAATTTTACAAGGCCTAGCTACTTTCTTAGGGCAGCTGTAACTCGGGTTGTCATTAATAATTATTATTTCTGAGGTGTTCAGAATGGTAATTATTTCACACTTTGTTTGTAATTTTGTTTCAAGTTCGGTCACTTCGCTTTAGGCTGTTATGATACACCATGAGGTTATTATGTGGTGTATTATAATGTCTTTCAATTGTTTTTATTATTTATATGGCACAATAAATGTAGTCAGTCACTTTCCTGTTTGTTAGCTGATGTGAGGTTATATTTATTGGCCACACAGCTGGTGAATTATGGAGAACTTTACTTTAAAATGGTAACATAAGTTTGGTTATTTTACTTCCCTGTCATTGCTCTACTGTGTAGAATATAGTTTTGATCTTCAAAACTATTATTTAATCAATAAGTAGAGATTTTAATTCAAATTCATTGTTTTCCCAAAAAAAACTTTCCTCCCTTAGAATTATTCTTTTCCCTTTTGATGGGTGGAAATACAGTGGCCAGTTTCACCCAAATTTAATACCCAATCTAGGCATATTCTAATAAATGACAACCTTACTGTAACTGGTATATTTCTAGTGCTAATGCACTTGAAAATGATTTGATTGTAAAACCCCTGCCATATTTGTAATCAGGGCAACTTTTCAGACAGTATAAGTACCATCAACACTATATTTACATAAACAAATATACATGTATTAAAAGTAGTTGTTATAGACTATAACCTGTTGTTAAAATCATATCCTGAAAAATAATTGTTATAGACCTAACCAGATTTCATATTTGAATTTGGCATAAAAACACATAGTTAAAAAAGTTGACTAAACATTTGTTTTAAGTCACTGAATTATGGTATTTCAAAAATACTAAAAGTTGTGCAAATGGTTTTTTACAAACTTTTTTAGTATAAAACACAATTTTCACAGAATAAAAGGCATCTCTCCTGAAAATATTGCCAATTCTTGATCTATTCCAAGTTTTTAGTGTTGTTGGATGAGTGGAAACTGCATAGTCACTGAAATATTTTCCTGGGAACAGTTTTTAATTCCTTAAAACAAATTTTGTACTAAAAGAAACCTTACAAAATCTGCCGGATATATTTTTTCCCTGTGTAATTTATCAAACATATTAATCAATTTTTAATGTAGTCTTTTAAGCTGAACAAGAAAATAAAAACTATTTTGGTTCTTGGAAATTATTTCTCTAGATTTTACAAAAAAATAACTACGGCAAATAAAGAACAGAATACAAATTATGATGCTAGAAGAAAAATCCGACATGCTCCAATTCAATTCAATTCAAATTATCTTTATTCATTATAGGTACAGTGTACAATTGAATAGTGTCATACATACAATCCTTACATACTAGAGGTCATATTCTAATCAAAAGAAGATAAAAGAGAGAAACAAAACTACATATTTGAAGAATGTATGAGTACATGCATACATATAGTTTAAAAGATAATGACAGTGACACACAAGTTAAATACTTAAATAATAAAATTCTTCAAAAGAATATATTACATTTTCAGTGAGGTAGGTTTTTAATTTTTCTTTAAATTTTTGTTCATTATTACATTTTTTAATTGTGTTTGGTAATGATTTTATGAACTTGGCACCAATATAAGAAGGTTTTTTTGTATAAAATTCCAATCGGTGATGATTGGTCAAAATTTCATGCTTTTTGCGAGTGTTGTACGGTGTTGTGATAAAATTCTTGAATTTGTGAAATTATTATTCGAAAGTGTGATTGTGTCATAGATATATTGCCCATAGACTGTCAGGATTTTTAATTCTTTAAAATGTTCTCTTACTGACTCGCCAAATGAAAGTTTCATTATTATTCTTATTGCTTTCTTTTGCTGTTTAAGGATTTGATCCAAGTTTTCTTTACTTGTTGCTCCATAAAACACACTCCGTAAGCAATATGGGAATGTATGTATGAGTAATAAATTGATTTTAGATTCGATAAACTACATAAACTTGATATTTGTTTCAAAGCGTATAACCCTGAGTTTATTTTTTAAAATATTCTGTTAACATGTCCATTCCAATTAAGGTTGTCATCAATTTGCAAGCCTAAAAAGTTTGTAGTTGATTTCCATTCAATTGATCTTGCGTCTATAATAATATTTAAGTTATCTTTTCTTTTATTGTGAGGAGTTTTAAATTCAATAAAATTTGTTTTGTTACTATTTTATAGAAGGGATTGTTCGTTCAAATACTGTTTAATATTATTTAGGCTAAAATTTCGACTTCTTCCACCGTCCTAGCTGATACTCTCAAGTTTGAGTCATCTGCGTATAAGCAGAGGCTACTTTGTGGAGTGTTAGTCAATGAAAGGTCTATGTTTTTCAAATAACATATAAACAGTAATGGGCCCAAAATTGACCCTTGCGGAGCGCCATACTTTATCAATTTTAGTTTTGATGCAGCACTATATACCCTATTTCTCTCTGAATACTTTATTTCTACAAACTGATATCGATTTGTCAAATAGGATACAAACCAATCCAGTGAGTGTTTATTTACCCCAAGCATATTTAGCTTTTTTATTAATACTGAGTGATTTACACTGTCAAAAGACTTTGACAGGTCCATGAAAATCCCCACTGTCACCTCGCCCTTATCAACTGATTCTAAAATGGACTATAAATGAAACAGCTGCCGTAATAACTGATTTTCCTTTGCAAAATCCATGTTGAATATTATCAATCAATCTATGGTCTTCTAAGTATTGTATTAGCTGGTTGCTCACTAATTTTTCATATATTTTGGATACAGTAGGCAACAAGGAAATTGGTCTGTAGTCACTAGTCAGAAATGGCCTTTTTGCAATTTTTTTTGTGGATTGGTACTATTTTGAAATTTTGAGTTGATCTGGAAAATATCCTGTTATAAATGAGGAGTTTATTAGATGTTTTAGGATCATACTAAGGTGACATTTAGCTGCTTTCAGTACTTTTACCGGAATTTCATCATATCCAGATGATAATTTATTCTTGAGCAATGAAATTACTTTTTCAACTTCATCTTGTTCAACTGGCTTTAATGCTGTCCCAAAGGCACATAATTTTAAAGGTAATGAAGCTTACTACTGTTTGTGGAGCATACAGGCTTGGGTAGGTTAGGTAAATAAATTGTTATAAAATAATTATTTATCTGTTATTATGATTATTATTTTTCTGATAAAAAAATGCTGTGGTTCATAACAACTTTCTTTCTATGGCAACTTTTTCAACAAATAGAAATAGTTTCAGAGGATATATATTTATCGTATAGTTTCTTGTCAGCTACAATTTGTTAATTTTAAAGCTGCGATGTATATTTGGATAACTATCCAAAAATCATGATGGTATATTAATTGATTAAAAATTTAACGTGATCTATCACAAAGCTAAGTCCAATCCATCGAGCCATCTAAGACCTGCCTCACTGATTCTGTGTATGCTGGCTAATGTCTTTATAAAAGAGAGCAGAGGGCACTCTGTAACTATGTGATCCATTGTTTAGATAGATTCCCTCGCAATCACATGACTGATCTAGTGTCAATCCCCATTTATACTTCCAGTAATTGTATCTGCCAACGCCAGTTCAGAAAAGATTCAAGAATGTCCATTCCCTACGAGGGAAGTTCATCCCACCTATAGATAGATCGTTAATAAAGAACACATTTCGTCCATCAAAACTGTTCCTCGCTATGCACAGCTAGTATTGGGCAAGAAGTTTGATCTGCTCAAATGGAAAGCAGTACGTAGAGGTGGGTTTCGAGATTTTGAGCGACCGTTCTGACGTGGGAGATCCTTTACAATGGGGAGGTGCAAGATCACACCATTATTCAATTTTGGGGATCTCCCCAAAGATCTTTATCGAATTCTTTGAGTAGTGCTTCATGGTGTCTTATCTCTGGAGGAGCTGACACATATTGCACAGCACTGGAAGCCAAGGAAGTGGAGTAGACGTGAAAGTGCCACTAATAGCTCTCATGACCCTATTAAGTTGGACATCGACCACTTTAGTGTGAACACTATTTAGCCTTATGAGAGCACTATATTCAGCAGCTGAATATACTAGTGACAAAGCAGTTGTAAGCAGGACGTGTACGTTGGTTCACCAGGTTGTTTCAGCAATATGATGTAATTAATTTGCACTGCTTATGATTTTAGCTGCTGTGGAAGCAGGCTACTTCGGTTTTTGATGGGTTTTTCCAGGTTTTAAAATATTCTTTGAGGGCTGCAAGGTCACTTGTGAGTGTTTCTTCAGTAGTTGCGAAGTTCTTATGTTGGTAAGCTAAAGCAATATCATCCGCATATATAAATTTTCTGGAATTTGTGATTGGGATGTCAGCAGTATACACGTTGAATAAAATTGGAGCAAATACAGAACTTTGTGGCCACCCATCCTTCAGCTGTCTAGAAGAGCTTTCTTCATGGCCGAGAAAAACTTTTATTAGGGCCGTGATGTTGTTCGCATCCACAGCAATTCTTTAAAGCTGTACGTATATCCTAAGTATTTCTAAACGAACAACAAATCTGGTAGCTGGACTGTCACAATTTTGTGATCTCCCAGCTATGGTACCTACCACAAAACATAAAAAAGGCCCTTTTGAGGACCAAGCTAATTTAAAAATAATAGGTTCTGTTTTAAACGTGGTACATTTTAACGCTGAGGGCTTAAGCAAGGCGAACAGTGAGTGCATGAGTAGGGTACTTCATGAAAACAATGTTGATATCCTTGCACTCCAAGAAACCCACATCGAAGATAATAATAGTGCAAAAGACAATTTTGCCGGATACAGACTTGTTGATTCTATAGAGTATAGGTTTTATGGTATTGCAACTTACGTGAAGCATGACATTAAAAATTTGTCAGTTACCCATAAGATCTCTGATGGTGACATCTTTGTCTTGGCAATCCAAGCGTGTCAGAAACTACAATAGTTAATGTTTATAAGCCTCCTGACATCCAGTCGCCTGACAAGATTTTGCCAAGTTTTGAACACCCTGCCCTCTATGTGGAGGACTTTAATTAATCAGCTCGTTGGCGTTGAGGTTACTCCTCTGACTTAAGCTTTTGCTCATGTAAACGATCATTAAGACCAAAGCCTATTTAGAGAAAAGTTCTTGATGCTTTTTGCCACTCTCAACATAGGCCAGTACTGGTTTCATTGGGGATCCAAATTCCCATAATTCCCCAGATGACTTTTACAAAGAGTTTTAATGCTACCGAAAACTCCAACACAGCCTATCTACTGCTGCACCCTCTTGACAGTACCAGAAGAGAAAAATGGGTTAAAACTGTTGAAAATATAAACTTTACACACAGCAGCAGAAAAGCGTGGTCACTTTTAACGAAACTCTACTGGTAAATCTCCAAATCAAAGAGAAGTGCTCCGCTCGAAGGCCTCTAATATAGCGAAACGGATAGTCAGCTTATCAAAGTCATACCACCATCCTTCTGGCAAACATGTGCTGTACAAGTTGATTGAAATAAAGAGTCAAATGGCACCCCTGAAGGTCTCTAGAAATTTTACAGAAGAGGTGATAGAGAGGGCGATATCCGCTATACAAGCAGAGAAAGCAGCCAGCCTTGACATTATCTTTCTGGAATTTTTATTGCATGTCGGTAGCAAAGTGAAACAATGGCTTATTAGCTTCAGACATTTAAGTGATCAAAAGTAGTAGCTGTTTTGAAGCCTAGCAAAGATCCTGAATGAGTGGAAATTTATTACCCAATTTCTCTTCTTAGTGTTTGTTATAAGTTGCTAAAAAGGCTGTTATACAATAGAAAGAATATCACCCATTCTTGATTCTAATGTTCCAGTTGAGCAGGCTGGTTTTCGCCCTGGGCCAAAGTTGAAGCGACCAGATCCTAAGTGTGATATCATTTATCGAAAATGGGTTTGAAAACATCTGTAGCTTTTATTGATCTTACAGCAGCTTATGACACAGTTTGGAGCAAAAGTTTGTTATTTAGGTTCTACAGCCTCCTTTGTCCCTTTCTATTGCGACTTTTGGAGTCTATGCTTAGTGTACGTTGTATGACTTTCAATGGGTCCTTTTTAACTTTCTAAAAAAGGGGAAAAAAGATAAATGGAAAACCAGGTTGAAAGATTAAAATCTAATGAAAATTAAATCTAAAGTAGAAAGTACTAGTGGCATAGAGTTAGGACTGATCTACCGTGTCAGAGCTAAGTTCTTAACCATTTAAAACCTGCTTCTCAAATTGAATGGAGATCAGCTAATCTCACCTGAAAAAAGCGCAGTGGACAATCATTAACAATGAGATCTGTAGTTTCCATTTCAGCTCCTCAGTCACACGTGTGGTCATTTGCCATTTATACTTCCAGTACAGTATTTGCATCTTCCCACTCTTGTGCGGAAGCGACTCAACATAGTCCACTTCTTACTAGGAAGGTTCATTTCACCTATGTCAGTTACAGGGTCTGATACCAGAAACTTGTTCTCGCTGTCAAACATATCCCAAGTTAATGCCCAATTAATTAATGGCAAACATTCTTTTGAAAGTAACTGGGAAGCTAGTTGAAGAGGTGGTTTTTTTTCTAGATTTAAGTCACCTAGCACGTTGTGGGATTTCTTACAAAACAGGAAGATTTGGAGTAGATAAGATCTTTTCAAACTATCTGAGTAGTGCATCTCTGTCTTGTATTTGCGGAGGAACTATATTACACAGTACTGGAAGGAGTTGCACAGGTAGAGGAGTTGCAAAGAGGGAGCTGCTGATTGTCATCACCATCCTGGTTAGTTGAACATCAACCTATTGAACAGCCACATAAGAGCAACAATATGCAGCAGTGGAGTAAAGCACGTACAAAGCTGTAGTACCCAAGACTAGTCTTTTCCCTCTCTGAGATACAGACAAACTCAGTTAGTAACCAGACTATACAGGTCATCCAGACTCATCCTACACTCATGTAATCATTCATATTTACCTTAAAATATGCACAAAGTTGTGTCGGCGTCTTATATCTAAAAATGTGTTAGATCCCCAAGAGTATTCAGCAAGTTGTTGCACAATGCTAGCTGTGGTTCTCCATTGTTGCTGTTTTTTGGAGTTGACTTAAGTCAGAGAGATCAGTCTAAACAGGTCCCAAGCATTGTTTCAGCCTAATCAAAAGAGTTATTCAATTTTGTATTAGCTATTCTCTTACTTAGGTAATAGCAGGCTACTTACGTCTTTGTTGTATTTTGCTTTATTTCAAGGTTCTAAAATAATTATTGAGTATGACCAGGTCAAGTGCAAACTATATTTTTGTTTTTGACATGCCCTCGTGTTGAGTTGAGTGCTCTCAAGCAATATCATCTTCATAAATGAATTTTTTGGACTTGGTGGTGGAAATGTTGTTACTATACTCTTTGAATAAAAGAGGAGTGAGGCAAGAGCCTTTTGACAGTTCTTCATTTTGGTGTCTAAAAGAATTTTCTTTTTGACCCACTGTTCCCGATAATGTAATTCAGAAATCGCAATAGTCAAGGCTTGGAATCAGTTTGTAATATTTAAGTAAAAGGCTGTTTCCATAACTTTGTCCTAGACTATTGAAAGATCTGCAAAGGCTGCTGATGGGCTTCTTTTCAAAACAATTCTTAATGAAAGATGTCATAGCAACAATTTTGACTAGGTCTGTCTGAACCTAGTCTGTTTATTAGGGATGATATCATTGATTCTGTTCTAAATTAGCATCTCTAGCAACTTATAGCTGACACGTAAAGAGCTATGGTGCAGTAGTTTTAGGCTCCTTTTTACAACAAAATTTTCCTGGCTTCAGAAGCTGTTATTTTAGATCTTTTAAAAGCTTTGGGCATACCACCACTTGATAATATAGCAGTCTATCAAAAACGTATGTGCTTATTCAACGGCATTGGGCATGACAGTATATAATAATCCCAATTCATAAGAAAAGAAACAGGTCAGGTTGCAAAATTTACAGGGTATAACATTACTAAATATAATTTACAATGTATTATAAAATATACTGAGACACCGAATAGCATCATTGCAGAAGAGAAACTTCGGGAGTACCAGTACAGTTTTCTGCCAAAAAGATCAACAGCAGACAAAATCTGCAGAACTAGGCAACTTCTGGAAAAGAGTCGGAAATTCAAAAGATGTGTGCATATATTTTTGATAGATTTTCACCAATGTAATAGCATTATAAAGAATATTATTTGGATAGTTATCGAAAGCAGGCGTTACCGGCAAGATCATGAACTTAACTTATATATGTAGTCTATTGAAAATTCAAAAAGCTAAAATCAGAATTGAAAACTAAGCTTGGTAACATTTCTTATTACTAGTAGTTTATAACAAGGTAGTGGGCTATCGTCACTAGTCTTCATAATAGTGGTAGATATTAAAATTGAAGAAGCTAACATAAAATTGAAGAAGTATTTTCAAACCATAGCCAATGGTTCAAATGATTCTGGTGTATTTAAACAATATGAAAATTGTAGGAAGTAAGGCAATGTTCATAAAATAAAAAAGGAAACAAAACAAGTTGGCCTCAACATCAACGAAGAGTTGATTTTTAAATTTAAATAAAAATGTAGATGGATAAGTTGTAGATCTTGTTAAATTTTATAAATCTACAACTCTACTAAAAATAATAAAAACAAATACAATAATTCTGGAATTTATAAAATTAAATGTTCAACTTGTCCTAAATATTACATTGGCCAAACAGGAAGAAGTTTTAGTAAAAGATTCAAGGAACATATACAAAAAAATAAACATCAAAATTTATCAACATTTGCTGAACATTTAATTCAAGAAAACCATGATATTTCATCAATTGAAGAAAATTTAGACATTATCCATTTTGCACCTAAAAGTAAAAATCTAGATGCTATTGAAAAATTTTACATATATACAAAAACACAAAAGAAAACCCATCATTATTACTCAACGATCAAATAAAATTTCACTCAAATATTATGTTTGATTCTGTCATGAAGATGCAAAATTATAAAAGTTAACAAGATCTACAACTTATCCATCTACATTTTTATTTATATTTTTATAGTATCAGCTGTTGAATTAATTATTATTCTAAAGTTAAATATTTTTATAACCTTATTTCATTCTGTTCAACTGAAGATGGTCTTTCGAGAAAGAAATTGATTTTGAATATTAAAAACACAAAAGATTGCTAAGTATTGTTCTTTATATATATATATATATATATATATATATATATATAATAATGTTATAATAAAAAAACAATAACTTAGCACCCTTATATAGTTTTTTATTAAATTATCACCGACCGGTTTCGGCATTTATGCCATCTTCATAGGTGAATATGTGTTTTCATAATATTTATTATAAATAGCAGCCCTAGGAATTACAACTTTTCTAATATATATATATATATATATATATATATATATATATATGTATATATATAATATTATCTCTGTAACACTTATCATTCACTTATTTACAAAAAAAATCTTATCCTTTTAGATTCTGACAAATTTGAAATTTATTTTAAAACAATGTTCTTTGATTTTAACCAATAGGATTTTCAATTCAGATGTCAAATATTCATTTGTGTAAATATTGCATATCTAACGGGCTGGGTTTATCTCCATCCTAAAAGTACTAGGATCCAGATATCCCAGTGCTCCTGCATAGTAAACCTGATGATCAGCGATATGGTTGTCTTCTTTATGAACACTCTTCTTTAGGTCCAGGCCTAACACCTTGCTCACAACCTCGATCACATCCATCAAACAGTAACCTAAATTAACAATAATTATTTTATTTCAGGTTTGAGAAATGACTTGCATGACAATATTTATGGTCAGTCAATAGGCATAGAATTGGTACTTGATGCATTATCATCACATTTGAGAAATTCCAGAAGATCATTAACTTTGAGCTTCCATGGAGATCCTGGAACTGGAAAAAGTTATGTCAGTAAAAAGATATTGAAACACATGTTTAGACAAGGAAAGAATACAGAATATGTTCATTTTTTTAGAGGTTCAATAGATTTTCCATTACAACATGAGGTGCATAAATATAAGGTAAATTACAGAATTAGAATTGTTAAGAATTTTATTAGAGTATGCGTCATATCATTGTTAACCTGGCCGTTAGAGCTTCAGACAATCCCCTCTACACTCCTCGCCCTACGGTGTTGCCAAATCTTCAATTGTATTAATTTAATTAATACCACTGTACGTGTATGGGTGGGCGGGAGGGCCAATACCACTGTATGTGTATGGGTGAGTGAGATAAGTACGACTGACCATAACTTAGAACTTGTTAAGATAAGACAAAAACTGAAATGTGAAAAACGAGAAAAAGATTTAGTGGAAGTACGGTGGGACACATCTAAACTGAAAAACAAACTGAACTGCTCCGTTTAATGTGATAGTTTATTTTAGTTTTATTTGTTATTCTTAAACATAATAAAAATAACCTTATCAAATAAAGTGGAGTACGGTTATTATTTTTAATTTGTCTATTTTCGTTATTAAATTGGATGTTTGTTTATTATTATTGATTTTAACATGGTTGTACAGGTAATTAACTAGAATCTACATTTTCCGGTGATGATGTGGCATCCTCAGTGGTTTCTTTGAGACTGAGGATGCCACATCACAGTATGAGCGAAACGTCTGGTCATCTTGTAAATATTGTAGATAGTACCTTGACGCGGTTATCACCGGAAAATGTAGATTCTAGTTATGACACCGGCCGCTTAAGCCTAAGTTCTAAGGTAATTAACTGTTCGTGTTATACCTACTTGTTACATTATACGTAGAATAAATCAGTTGAGATTCTGTCGTTCATCGCTGTACAACCAATTCTCAGATTCAAAACGAAATCCCACAGTCTTTGTTGAATGGCCACACAGCAAACCATATGTATCTTTTTAATTATACTCGATTAGAATTGGCAACATCAGCGAAATACACAGGCTGATGACTACCTAGCGTAAAAGATTTTTATGCAAATCTGCATTGGTTTGGAAATATACGTGATAAAATTAATTATATATGTTTGAAATTGAATTGCATTACGTTTTTATTATAAATGGTATATAATTGTTTAATACCATTTCTGTTTAATACCAATTGTATAATAACTGTTTTGCTTTTAAAAGATTATCTCCAGCTTGTAATTTAATAACACTTAAATCTATTTATTTTGCATTGATCCACTCGCACATCTCATATGTAGTGGAAGTGTATAGGTCAACATCTTTCTGCAATATGAATAGAATCCTATCTCTCCAAAAAAAAAGCTAAAAGAATTATGTTAAATCTTGATTATGATGCACATTGTAAAAATTACTTCACAGAAATGGGAATAATGGCAGTTTACAGTCTCTACATATATAAAACCATTTTGCATGTGAAAAATATTATTGGCACATTACTTAAAGAAGCCTACTTATATTGGAATACAGTTTTTTAACCACCTCCCAATATCGACAAAAAATGAAATAATTATGAAAAAGTTCAAAAAATGGTTAAAAACATTTTTTGTTGAAGCAGCCTTATACAATTTTAATGAATACTGGTCAAAGACAAACTCATAACTTTGTACTTTATTGATATTTTAGTTTTAAGTAAAAATTGACACAATTTATGTATACAGTTGTATATTTGATGAATAAAGAATATTTTGAATTAAATTGAATGAGTGTTGCAACTCATATCTTATAAAGACAGACAAATTATTAATTAAAGCTCACTATGTCACAAAAATGTAATATAAAGCAAAATACCTGGGTAAGTCTACTTTTTCAGTGGTCTATGACATAATTATCTTGAAAATTTTGCTATGATTGCATCTAATCTAACTCCTTTACCATATAATTTACACATATTTTAACACACGTTTTGGGATTTTAGTCCATTTTCAAAACAAAAATGCTTTTTGAAGGACGATTTTTTAATTGTGTCTTAGTATTATAACCGCACTTGTTAGTTGTGTTCTTAGCAGTTTAAAACAATCTAAGTTAGAATGCAAGGTAATGTTAAGAATGACAACCCTATACCTTTGATGAAACTGTTTAAACTAAATACAAACTGAAACTCAAATTATGAGGAAGAATTCAATTTTCGTTTATCTCAAACTGGATTGAATATTTATACTTTAAAATGTTCATTACTAAAGAACCCAACATAGAGACGTTTGAAAAAACCTTCTTATCAAGCTGATTTTTAAGCAACTACACACACACACCTATTTTGTTTGATTCAGAGATTTACCTACTGGTTAAATTTCCTATTTTTGAATTTAGGGCGCTTATTTGATGACTAGAAAATTACATTAGAAAGTATACTTTGCTTTGCTTCGTTTTCATATCTTTGTGTAGGAACAATAACATTATGCAATTAGTACAGATTATTGGAGTTACTACCTACCATATTTTTCAGATAAATTGAAGTGACACTTGGCAGTATAGATGAGTAGTATATCACATAACCTATTTCAAGATATGTAATTTTGTAATCTTTTGTTGCACAAATTACACATTTATGAGTTAGAAGTGAAAGGAATCTTTAAGGTGGTTTAGTTTTATAAAACTTCCAAACGTTTGTGCGATGTGTACTTGATTATATTTTTAATGAGTTTTCCGATTTCCTACCTCTTCTGTCAATACTTTTTCTCTCGATAAGCTTTTAATAAGTTCATAAGTTTTTCCAGCATGTTTGAAATAGATTTGTTCAGAGCAATATAGTGCCATCTGTTGCCTCAGCCAATATAGCATGGTACAGTCTAGTATTGAATGGCAAAAGAGGAAAATGTAAGTAGTCTTGTCATGTTATAACTTTCTAATTTTGTCATGTAGTATTTTTATCATGTAGCTTGTTTTTAGGATCAAATAGCTAAAATAATCAAAGACAAAATATATGAATGTCACCGTTCAGTTTTTGTCTTTGATGAAGTGGACAAAATGCCTTCTGGAGTAATAGATGTGTTGAATGGATTTATAAATCAGGGTAGAAATGGTGACTATGACTACAGGTAAATTATGTTTACCCCTTAAGCTACATATTTTACAAATGTTGGTAGTTATAAAGATCTATCAAGCCAAAGGGTCTTGTAGATTTTATGGCTGAAATTAATTTCATAGTAGATACATAGCTAGAAAACATGAATATGATAGTTTTTTAATCAAGCTATGGCCAACGGCTGTAGTAGGCACCCGTCAGCTGTTTTTTAATTTGCTGGCTTGCTATTATTTCAAAAGCCGTGAAACTGCAGGTCCGTGTAGCTGAACGTAGTAGCTACATGAAACACGACAAAATTGACTTGTAATATTTTGTTTGAACATCTTAGGAATTTTTGAAAGTGAGCTCTGACGTTCTGACATTTCATTTCATCTGCGTTCTTGTGTGTGATTTCGTTTTTAAAGCTATTATTGTTTAAAATGAAGTAAGTATTTATTGGATAGTGTAAATATTATAGTTTATAGTGTAGTGAATAGTTATTGTATAGTGTAAATAGGAGTAAAAGATGACGTAGCAATACCCCTGTTAGTGAAGACACGTTGATAAACAACTTCAATTCGTTTGTAAACAATGAATCAAATAACTTTGGAGGTGTTCGGCTTGTTGACAATAGTGATTCAGAAGATAATATTGATCAAGAATTATTCTGAGGATAGTGAACTAGAATCTGTTTTGAACTTTGAGCAAATTCAACGCAGTGTCGACTTTTCATAAATTTTTTTATAACGTCACTTCTATAAAAGGTAGCTACATAAAATTTGTTGCAATTTGCTAGTAATTAAATTTATTCAATAATAATATGTAATTATATGATATAAAATTATCCCCAAATATTTATTATATGTGATAAAACTAAAAAGAAAAAATTTGAATAAAGTTTTTTGTTAATTCTTTATTTTCTTAAAAAACTTTTTTAATTGCTGCAAAACAGTATTTTATTCCCAACAGGATATTTCATGGCAAAGATACTGATATAAAATTTATTCATTCTTTATGATAAATAAGAGAACTATGAATTTTTAACTAAAACATTGTTCTAAAGGTAAAACATAGCTTGGCCTTCAAGGCACAAAAACTCATTTTAAAGTTGGCCTATAACACACATTACCCAAAAAATGTGTTGGCCTTAAAAGAGTTAACTAACTGAAATTAACTACCAATTGATTATTTATCTATGACTTTTGCATTACTTTAAGTATTATTATACCAGATGAATGTTATTTAGTGTTAAAATGTTGTATCATAAGA
Source organism: Stictocephala bisonia (assembly GCA_035578905.1). Classification (NCBI taxonomy): domain Eukaryota; kingdom Metazoa; phylum Arthropoda; class Insecta; order Hemiptera; family Membracidae; genus Stictocephala; species Stictocephala bisonia. Next base: position 39,839 of record JAQJVL010002202.1, read on the forward strand.
CATTCTGTACAATATGTACACATCACAAAAGGTTTACCGGTGAATGAAATAAATAAATAAATCACACTTGAGGGGAAACAGAAGGATGGAATATATTGAAGATGGCTTGACCCATTAGTGGGTCATTTAACTTGTTTTAAAAGACGATAAATTTGGGGACTAGTGTTTGGGAGATTGTAGGCGATAGGTTCCATGCTCGGTCCTCTTAATACCGACACTGCGTCTGCTCAATGATTGCCATTGACATGGATACTTCTAGATAAGTCTGGGGTGTCCTTGTTGGATGGTAGTCAAGGTTCAGATGCTTTGTAGGGGAGAGAACTGAGTGTCAGACGTGTCATTTAGCTAAAAATCAAACCAACACTACGTGGTTTGGATTCCACATAAAAGCTGTAGGTCTCAAAGTTGCCCTGGGCTAGTATCATTTATATTTACCGAATTTTCTGGTGTCAATCCCATTAAATGACTATTTACAATATGTACATAGCTGCAGTGTTTTGCCTATGTGAACAAGAGCGGGTGGGTCAATACTACAGTGCGTGTATGGGTGGGCTGGTGGGTCAATACAGTAGTACGGAAATATTTGCAAAAATTGACAAAAACAATTTTTTTTCTGAAATGCAACTTATAATGCACATCATTATATAGAATTTCATGCTGAATTCGAAAACGTCATTGGTTTTCCTGAATTATTGATAACAAGGCCAATAGATTAACTTTTCGAATTAATGTGTATGTGACCAAGTAAATTACATTCCAAATTGACTAAAGAAGAATACGTAATTGAATAATAAAAAGTCAGATTTAAGTGCTCGCAGGCACTGTGTCCAATATATATTTAGCAGAGGCATCACTCCCTGGTGTTGTCAGGTAGGCCACTATACACGATCCTTTGACACAGTTGACACTGAAACATTTGGAGAATGTGGATGAAATTGAATTGTTGAATCATTGAAATTATTTAAAATATTATTGGTTGTAGCTTGTTCACTCCAAATAATCAGTCATCAGTTAGTTCTTACAGACTGCTGAATTATCAGTTGTGTATTTTTCAGAAGAGCGATTTTCATACTTCTGAGTAATGTTGGAGGGAGAGTCTTGTTTCAAGAGACTTTAGACAGCTATATGCAGGGTCAAGATAGAATGAGCATGGACAAGGATCATTTATCAGTCATCAGTTAGTTCTTACAGACTGCTGAATTATCAGTTGTTATTTTTCAGAAGAGCGATTTTCATACTTCTGAGTAACGTTGGAGGGAGAGTCTTGTTTCAAGAGACTTTAGACAGCTATATACAGGGTCAAGATAGAATGAGCATGGACAAGGATCATTTAAGTAAATTATTGGCTGAAGAGGCTTATGATGCAAAAGGTAAATTCCTTAAAACATCCAAGAAAAAAAGAGTTTCGCATAAACTATATCTAAAACAATCTGTTGTCTTAAAGCATAGATTTCAGCAGCAAGTGTCATTACAAAACCCTGAGGTTTTTACTAAAATTCATGCACCAAACATTATGCTCATACGACTACACAGCATCTATCAGTGGCACCATCTAAGATGATAAAGTCACCTATACAGGCACTACTAGCCAAATTCACCAAGAATAAAAGAAGGTTGGTCTCATCATTCTATTCATACTTTACTGTGTTAATCATTTAATTTTAATATAAAAATTAAAAAACCTTGGCGTTTTAAAGTCTTCTCTAAATTGGTTTAACACTTTCCTATTGTCAAGTTTTTATTTCGCAATTTATGGAAATAGACTTAACACCAAGTAACAAACTAAGTAATTTATCTGAAGATCTAGTGTAAGGTTTCATAATAAAATATGGTGTCACATTGGGATCAGTTTTAGGGCCCTTGCTCTTTTTAGTAAGAATATTAATCTGACAGATATAAATATTGTTCAAACTTACAAAAACAACAATCAACTTTATCACTATGCTGATGATTCAAGTCTTAAAATAATATCAAACACATCAGAACAAATGGTAGTATAATTTTTTGTTGGAATGGAAATTATTAATAGTTATTTTTAAATGTTAAAAAAGATGTCATTTTACTATGGATTAGAAAAATAAAGGCATATTTATTTTGCCTAATTTATCCACCCTCAGTCGGCTTTGGGTTATGTCTCTTTTTGGAGCAACAAAGGAAATAAATTTGGACAGCATACTTAAACTAAAAAAAATGTTATAAGAATTAAACTAAAATTTGTTGAATCGGCCAAATAACACTTTCTAAAACTCTTGTAATACTCACAGTTTATAGTATTATAAACTGTACAAATCTCTTAGGAGTATGAAAAATTATCTAGCCATTAATGAACATCCATAATAGATTATTTTTAAAATTAAGAGAAATATGCAAAACTGGAATAAAAAAATAAGCAAATACATCTTTGCATTATATTTGAAATAAAGGATCTTCATTTTAAATTGCTATTGAACCATTTAAGAGAAAATTTACAGAATTTTCCAAACGCAATGTTTTTTATTAAAATAAATATCCCCAAATTACTCACAATTTCTTTAAGAATGTAATTTGAAATCAAATAATTTAGTTTTAGCCAAATTATTCTAAGAAAACCAACTACTGAAGTCTGTTAGAGTGGTCTATGTTTTCTGTAGTTGTAATTGGTCGGTAGCGTAGTTGGTTCAATCCCAGCTTCATGTGCTAAAGGTTGTCAGTTCGATCCCAATCAGTGTCAATACATTTTGAGAAGGATCAGCTGATAATCACCGGCTGTTCATTTGTCATTGGGCTATTAATTAATGACACTTTCTAAGGAATAGTCAGCCTTAGTTTGTAACAATGACTACATTCGCTCATCTACACTCATCACACTCATTCGAAATCCATATTCGCCCATATCTTGACGATCGGCGTCTTACAAATAAATAAAAATAAATAAATAAAATAAATAAAATAATAGTATAACAGTACACATGTGCTACAAGTGAAATCACACTCAGATCCCAGTCCCTTTAAGGTACTTATCATTATATTTCCCACCTCTTTCTGTTTCATACAATTTTGCCCTAAACTCCAAGTTTCTTGCACAATGTTGTTATCTGTACTGTCAGATTCAAAAAGCATTGTACTCGAGTTTGAACCTCTGCTACAAAATAAATACTTATTCAATTTTGTTCTATTATACATCAAAATTTAGTTTATTTAATTCTACGTAATTTCATATAACGTACAAATTTTTTGAAAACTAAGAATTTTTTATAACAGGTAAAATAAAAAAAAAACACAAAATTTTAGTACTTTTGGAATAAAACTCAACTTTAAAATTTTCTGAAACAAAAATTACTGAAGATAAGTCAGCGAAACTTTAACCACATGTGAATAAGATTGTTTTTTGTAGTCTGTCCAAATTCTAGAATTTTTACTCTTTTACAAAATATTCTGTTGTAGTTTTTGTAAACCCTTGCAATCTTAAAAATGGCTAATCATACAAACTTCTAAAACGGTTCAAAAATATTGAATTGAAAAATAAAGTAAGATTATAAAACGTTAAGTGTGATAAAAAAATCTTGCGATTTTATATCACATGATAATTCAACAGTCATAGATGTGCTCTCAATGTGTAAACAAATCTCCTCGGGCAGCACTTCAAAACTAGTTTCAATTGAGCATTTTGGCGTTGCCAAATCGTGCGCTTGGAAGTGTTTAAACAGTGCATAAAAGGTTTATTACTGTGGAAGTATTGAACCGTTAATCATGTTTTCTATCTAAATTTAAACCATTTTTCAATCACCTTTTGTCATGAGAGCTTTGGACCTACAACAACAGGTTTAAAAATATTATAGCTCTAAAAAGATTGTTAAATTAAAAAATAATATTTACAGAATTTACAATTATGTAAATTCTGTAACAAGCTGAATGTAACGTTAAAATGAGAGCCAACTATTATATTGGTGATTTGCAGGATGTACATATCTCATTTCTAGTAACTGTAAGTGATTCATCAGCCTTTAGCTGTAACATGTCTACCTGTCATTCATAACTAATAAGTCCCCTAATACAGGGTAGAAGTCCAGCTGCATGAGGTAGCAACACCGCGTCTGATGGCTCGGTTGGCCGCACGTGTTACGGCACATCGATGTTTGTTGAATTATCATGTGATATAAAATATTAAGAATTTTTTATCGCACTTACCGTTTTATAATCTTACTTTATTTTGCAATCCGGTATTTTTGAATCATTTTGGAAGTTCGTATGATTGGCAATTTTTAGGACTACAAGGGTTTACAAAAATTACAACAGAAAATTGTGTAAAAGAGTGAAAATTCTAGAATTTGGACAGACTACAAACAACAACCTTATTCATATGTGGTTAAAGTCTCACTGACTTATCTTTAGTACTTTTTGTTTTAGTACTTTTTTTTTTTTTTTTATTATTATTCTACCAGCTATAAAAAATTCTTAAAAGTCTTCAGAAAATATGTAAGTTATATGAAATTATGTAGAATTAAATAAGCTAAATTTTGGTGTACAACACATCAGAATCGGATGAGTATTTATTTTGTAGCAGTGGTTCAAACTCGAATACATTGGTTTTTTTAATCTGACAGTAGTAATCTTGTCACAAGTAGTCAGAGTCGGTGATCCAGATGAAATGTAACTGTTTTGGGTCTAATACTTCTATTCCTGTTATTACAGTTACAGTTCCTTTGTAGAGTCGGTGATCCAGATGAAATGTAACTGTTTTGAGTCTAATACTTCTATTCCTGTTATTACAGTTACAGTTCCTTTGTATAGTCGGTGATCCAGATGAAATGTAACTGTTTTGGGTCTAATACTTCTATTCCTATTATTACAGTTACAGCTCCTTTGTAGAGTCGGTGATCCAGATGAAATGTAACTGTTTTGGGTCTAATACTTCTATTCCTGTTATTACAGTTACAGTTCCTTTGTAGAGTCGGTGATCCAGATGAAATGTAACTGTTTTGGGTCTAATACTTCTATTCCTGTTATTACAGTTACAGTTCCTTTGTAGAGTCGGTGATCCAGATGAAATGTAACTGTTTTGGGTCTAATACTTCTATTCCTGTTATTACAGTTACAGTTCCTTTGTAGAGTCGGTGATCCAGATGAAATGTAACTGTTTTGGGTCTAATACTTCTATTCCTGTTATTACAGTTACAGTTCCTTTGTAGAGTCGGTGATCCAGATGAAATGTAACTGTTTTGGGTCTAATACTTCTATTCCTGTTATTACAGTTACAGTTCCTTTGTATAGTCGGTGATCCAGATGAAATGTAACTGTTTTGGGTCTAATACTTCTATTCCTGTTATTACAGTTACAGTTCCTTTGTATAGTCGGTGATCCAGATGAAATGTAACTGTTTTGGGTCTAATACTTCTATTCCTGTTATTACAGTTACAGTTCCTTTGTAGAGTCGGTGATCCAGATGAAATGTAACTGTTTTGGGTCTAATACTTCTATTCCTGTTATTACAGTTACAGTTCCTTTGTATAGTCGGTGATCCAGATGAAATGTAACTGTTTTGGGTCTAATACTTCTATTCCTGTTATTACAGTTACAGTTCCTTTGTAGAGTCGGTGATCCAGATGAAATGTAACTGTTTTGGGTCTAATACTTCTATTCCTGTTATTACAGTTACAGTTCCTTTGTAGAGTCGGTGATCCAGATGAAATGTAACTGTTTTGGGTCTAATACTTCTATTCCTGTTATTACAGTTACAGTTCCTTTGTATAGTAATTGACATAGCCTATATTTTAGCATTAGGTTCTCAATGTTGTTTGAACAATTTATATACTAACATAGTCACTTTTTGTTGTTGAAGTTTATTACCTGGATATATTATTATATTTATACATAAAAAATATATTATATTTTTTATGTATAAATATATATAAAATATATAATATATATAAAATATAATATATCCTTCTGGAGGACCATTAATTACCTTGAAATAGCGAGTAAATTTAAATTTTACTTAATTATATTGTAGTAATTTCCACAGTGTACACTTTTAGGTAATTAAATTTAAAGTGAGTAAGAATAGAGCAATACTGTACATTGAGATAAAGAGACTATTTCAACACTATTTTGTTAACATGGATACCAAAGTTGTTTAGATGTAACAAAAGAGAAAATATTAAATGCAAAGGTGTTAATTGATCTGTCAAAAATAAAATCAATATAAATCATAAATATAAACTTATGCTATCAAAGTCCAGTTCATACCCCTGCCTGTGAACCACTTTGTTTCACAAATATCAAAACGTTTACTCTTGAAGCAGGGGTGAGATCTTCATTACTGGTCTTGAAGTCTGTCCGTTTGCAGTGTTGGACGGAACATTATTCTTGATGGCAAAATATTAAGATTGTAGGAGTAACCCAACATGAACATATCCTAGCTGCAGTACAGAAATTGCTCAATATCATATGGTTATAGTATGATAGAAGGAATATTTCAATGGCCTATCGATTCCAGGTTTCAAGAGAAAGTCTGCATCCCTCCTAAACAGCCAACTAACACCATAATACAAAGTAAAAGCCAGGAGGATGGTGAGGGAGAAGCTGGGCTTTGCCTAGATTGTAGGCTATATGGTATGCAAGGAAGACTACCAACCAACACTGCTGAATACTATGAAAAACTTAAGCTGACAACACACTAAAGAATAAGCTTAAAAGTATTGTTTCTATTAATATTACCATTGAAGCATGTAATCTATTTAAAAGTATTTACTATTTAACACGTTGAATGCTGAAACAGTACATAATTGCGCACCCCTATTGCTGAAATATAAATAATTATTACTCACCTTCTAAATAGTTTCATTGTATCCAAAGTGTTATCAGAAGTTGTCTAGATATTAATTTAGGCCATTTACAGTGACGCCATTTCCGGTACTTGAAAAGAAGTAGTCCGCCTGGCGTGCCTGTTTGCATGAGTCATCTGGGCGTTGTTGACACTCCAGTCATCAATAAGTAAAGTGCCACTGTTTATTACTACACACAAACACTAAAATGTCCCTTATAACATAAAATAACACTTTTATTTTGGAAATATAATGTTTAGCCATGATAAAAATTAGTTGAATCACAAAGTTTTTGAATTACATAAAAAATAAGTCCTACGGTACTGAAATAAATTGTAAAATATAAAAAAATAAAGGAAACTATATACAACCCCACCCACCGCCATATTCAAACTATATTTTAGTTAGCCATGTCCTCATGGAACTTATCGAAGCACCGTACTTCACAAAGGCCGGGTTCACCTGGGCATACCGCGCAAATGTATGTAGTCTGTTTTCTGTGGCCATCTTTAGTACAAACTCGACAAATCTTTTGCACTCGACTGCCATTTGACCTTCTTTTTTCATTTTTTGAAAGCCGGTGCATACTATTTCGAGTGGGAGTCATCATAATTGGGGCTGGCTTGGGTGGCAGCAGATTTTCAATCACTTTCAAACGGAAGTCATACAGGCTCAGTCTATTGTTCATGTTATACATGTTATGCAAGTAAAAAGCATTTACCATAAGGACTTGTATGAAGTGTACAAAGATCTTTTTATGCCATCTAAGTGTCTTGCGTTCACATGGGGAGTAAGACATCATCTGGTCCAAGCGATCTACCCCCTTCATGTGAGCATTGTATTGCATTAGTGGTTTGGGCATTATTTTCACTTGATTCCTTTTATTCCTGTTGTTTACCATCTCGTTGTCGAATTGGCTTGATACGTAGCTGACGGTCCTCTTGTCTTTCCATTTACCAATCATTATGCTCTCTGCGTAGTTAGCAATGGTACCCCCCACTGGCAACTGGGCCGACTACTGCTGGCGGGTTATTTCTTCGGTCGATATGCAGGGTGCCTGTATAGTAGGTCAGGTGACGTAAGAGTTTGGATGACAGAGCGAAAGAGTTGTAAAAATTGTCCATGAATAATGAGTGCCCTTTTTTCCAAAAATCACGCATCAACATCATAACAATTTTCTGTGTGTGTCCAGTGCCTGCGCAAGGATCGGTGCTGCCGTGTAAACATGGCATCTTAGTAGTAGCCCCTCTGGTTCATTGAGTGAGTAGACTTTAATACCATATTTATGGCGCTTCCCTTTGATGTACTGACGGAAGACTAAACGGCCACGCCATAGTACCATTTCTTCGTCTATTGTCAGTTCTCGGGATGGATAGTATATTTCCCTCATCGTATTATTCACATAATCTACAATAGGCGTAATTTTGTATGATCTATCTTCAGTCAGTTCTTGATGTTCTGCTGTTTCTACTCTTGATACATGTAAACATCTTAGAATAACTTGAAAACGGTCCCGGCTCATGTGTTGACTAAATATATTTTGGTTGAAAAGGTGGTGTGTTTTCCAGTAATCACTAAGCCTGTTCATACGAATGGTACCAGTATGCAACAATAGTCCTATGAAAGTTAGAAGTTCCTCCCTAGTCAAATCTTTCCAATGTCCAATTCGTGATTTAGGAGTCGTGTTAGGACCACAGAACAATTCCACAGCATATAGATTTGTTTCAGTAACTACTCTGTCCAAAAATACTATATCTACAAGTAAGTTAAACCAATCAATTGGTGTATTATTACCAGGAATTGGCACTCTCAGTCCAGAATTCCCTGTGAAGTTTATGTCACGCATCCCAAGAGCAGAAAGCGTAGGCTGCCATGTCGGATCCGCCTCAAGGTCATTATCGTCTGAGCTGTCAGAGCCGTCTGATGATTCGCCGTCAATGTCCGAAAACTCATCCTCCAACACTTCATTGTCATCCATTGCTCAATAATTACTTAAAACTACTAAATGACTAACTAAAAACACTATCACTAACAACAGGCACCACTCACACAAAAATGGCGGTATCTGAAAACGATAAACACCAAAATGCACACAAAGAACGGCACAACAAGCGGTGAGTGGCACAATGTTCCCGGGCAACGGCTAGCCTCACACTGAACCAATATCGTTGAAGCGGGAGTGGTACTTCTTTAGAAGTAGTCCGCTACGCGTGCAGCGCCACCACTACGTATAAAGAAGTAGTCCGCAGTCAACGTGTTAAAAAAAACAATATTGTTAGATAATTTTCTACTAGCATGAATCAGTCCCTTACAGTTATAGGAAATTCATAATTAATCGGTCATTTAAAAATGTATGAGTGGATATGGTCTATTTATTATTTCAGCTTGAAATGAATTAAAATTAAATTAGAAATCTGTTTATTTCACTAAATGTACATAAAATATTACATTTTATAATAATAAATGAAATAATACCTCCCTAAATGGGCCATGTGCGGCCTGTGTGTGGGTAAACAACAATTTTGCATGCTATACAACAATTTTATACCCTGCGCACACACAGGAAAAATAGATTTTTCTTGAGACGATATCTTTTGTTTTTAATAAATAATCAATAAGGTTTCACACCTGATCTTAGCTTAACTGATCAGATAGTTTTTTCTCAAAAGATAATTAAATTTATTTAGACTTGCATTTAACACCATTTATCATTCTACTTCTGTAGAAATACGAAAAGTAGTATACTTTGCTCAGATACAATCCATTTTAAATATTGTATGTAAACCCACAATATGGAATTATGTTATGGGGTTCAGGGAAAAAATTCAACTTAATATTTGAAGCATAGAAGTCAATTATTAGAACTATTTGTAACATAAACAGAATCCACCAATTGCAAACCTTAATTTAAAAAATTAGAAATTTTAAATCTACCACGTCTTTATAGTTTTGAAATTAGTAAAAATTAATCAACATTTATTTGAATATTTAAGATTTGATCATTCTCATGAGGCAAGGCACAATTTTAAGTTCAGGATTTTTTCAGAAAAAACTTTTTGTGGGAGTCAAAATGTATAATTAGCTACCTCTAAGAGTTATTATTAATTTAAATTTAAAATGATTTTAGTCGCTGTAAAGAATTCCCAGGTGACAATGTGCAATATATTTTTATTTTATTGATTAATTTTCATGAAATAAAGAAGCACCTATTTTAAGCTACACTGTTAAGCTGTGATGTATTGTGCTATAAAGTTTTGATAGCAAATAAATCAGTCAAGTGATTGTAGAGCTAAATATCAAACTATAGTGATATAGTTAATGATTGCCCATCGTATAGATGTTGGCTCGTCTTCACTCAATAGATGAAGCTAGTGTTTAACGGTTTCAAAACTTGAACTTAACTATGTGAAAGAATAAAAAATGTTACTACTAAGACATATAACAATGTAACAGTAGTCTCATAAAATTAAAAAATATATTTATGTAAATTTGCTGCAAACACAATATTTATGTGTTCTACTTTTTACAGGAGGACTAAAGCATTCAGCTCTAATTAGGAGCTTGAGTACATCACATTATATTCCATTTCTACCCTTAGAACAATCTCATGTAATAAAATGTTTGGAAAAAGAAGTGGAGAAATTGGATCAATTAATGTCAGATGAACTTGTAGCGTAAGTACTGTTTCTTTTATAGTTAAGTATGTAGCCTATTTTTCAAATAATATTAATTTATTTATTCCCATTTTGTACTGTGGGATAAGTAACTTATTACTTGCTTATTTTATGTATAACTAGCTGACAGCCCTTGCTTGCTTACCCTTCCCACCTGGTTCCCTCTAAACCATAACAACATAATAAAAGCTCAGCCTGCTACCTTTCTACTAGATGACAACATTTTTAAGTATAGAAAACCATGTTTGCAAAGTAGGGGTGTGCGAGTAGCAGTTTTATGATTCAAGTCGAATTGAATCGAGTTTTTAGACATAATTTTGAGTCAGAGTTTTTTTCGAGTCGAGTATTTAACCCTTAATTTTCAAAAATAAAAATAATGAAATGAAGTAAGCAATGCATTCTAATTTAGTTCGCTGAATAATTAATAAAGTTTGGAAAATTGTTTTAGAATCTATGAAATGATTGTACCAGTAATTAAATATAAATATTCATAAAGATATATGTTAAATAAACTGTAAAATAATATGTGAAATATTCGTCATAACTTATAAAAAAGATGCCTAAAATAAATTCACAATAAAAACTTAAAATATTGAAACTAAACAAAAATTGCAATCTGGCACTAAAATCTGTTATTACCAATTTATGTTGCAAGCAAATTTCTACAAGTCTTTCTCCTCTTAGATTCCTCCGCCCTAATCCATACTTCCCAACTACATTTCCTTCCTCTCCTTCAACTGTCCACATTCCTTGATCAATGCACTTGGATCATCATAGCATTTCTCCACGAATTCGTTATCCTCATTGGTTGTTGGCATATATAGCTGTATGATCACAGTATCTTTAGTGAGGAGTAGTTTAATCCTTACTAATATCAAACGTTTATTATGTTGTACAAACCCTTAATTTTCCACTTTAAAGTAGCATATATAATTATTGAAGGCTGTACATAAGCCCTGCAATACAATTAATGAATTTCAAAAGTGATTGTTTTGAATTTTTATGTAGAAGATATTGTTATAATGATTTATGTCTTAGCTTTTTTTTTTTTTTTTTTTTGGATAAATGTCTGGTGTACCAGTTTTTATATGTACAAAACCTATTTTAAGTTTAATTGAGCTATCCTTTAGCATCTGTTGCGACTTTGTCGATAATTGTTCACAATTTAAATGGCGATAAAAGTTGGTTATTATTAGGGACAGATTTTAATTTTTGACATGTACCAATTGCATGTGTACCCTATGTTATTTAAGTACACACACTATGTTATTTAAGTACACACACTATGTTATTCGTATTTTCTTTTTGCAACGTAGGCAGGAAGGGCTCTTAACAGATAGCTAAATTAGCTCAATTGTGCCCTTTTCTTTTTTATAATAATGTTCACAACCAAATTAATGTTATTATTTTATTTCAGGCAAGTTTTACAAGAATTGAGGTTTATACCTGATGACAATCCAATGTTTGCAGATGGAGGTTGTAAAATTGTTCCAGAAAAAGTCCAATTTTTTATAACAAGACAACAGCGAAGAAATAGTAGGAGGGGTTAGCTTTAATATAACAGTGATATGATATTGATTAGAGGCATATAGCTGTGCCCATGACCTTGTCATGATAGGTTATGGTGAGATGAGGAACGAGAGGTTTAATCAAAGCATTCCTAAAAACATTAACAGTACAGTGGAGTTGATTTGATTGATAGCGAATAACAGCTGATAGATGATTTAAATTCAGTCAAAAGAAAAATCATACAGTCCAGCAGGTTATTTTTGTAAACACAATTATTGTAACAGTTTAAATGATAACGATTTAAAGAAATAACATTATCCCTCAAAAGTAATTATTAGCTAAAATAAAAATTCCCTCACATGGTTAGTACAACTATAAATAAATAAAAGTCAGAAGCACGTCTATTCGCCTCTATATATAAAATTGTAAGAACATTACGGAATTGTTTACTTTGTATCTATATTAGTAATATACATTTTTACCCAATTTTTTTTACCTAGTAATTACTTTTTATTACCCAATGTTACTTCTCTTTTATACCTAGTCAGTTCTGTATTCATTAATTGGTTGATAGTTAATAAATGTGTGATTTATTAAAAAAATCAATAAAAAACTATAGTAGAACTAAAGGGGGGTTTATGCGCAACGTCTTACTGTTCATCTAGTTAGCAAGGACAAATCTTATCAGCTAAAACGTAGTGTTTAGGCAGCAAAAGGTACGTTTTGTCGAAATGGAATGAAAACGAAAGACGGATATGGAAACTGACAAGGTGAGCATTGTTTTGTGAAAACTGCAACGATAAGATGGAGGGTGTGAACATTTTATTTTGTCTTGTTTGTCATAGGAATCACTATACAGTACTAACTTTCCTGTACTGTTTAATTTGGTTGCTTAGATTTTCGATTTAAAAAAAACAAAGTTATTTAGTTTCCTTAATAAAAAAAAAGTATCTCGCAAATTTGTCATAAATTTGCCTACGACTATGTACTTGTTAATTTATTATCGATTTTATTGAACTACATAAGGGATTTCCTTGTTTCTGGCAAATCAAAAACAAGGATTACAGTGACTGTAATAAAAAACACAAACGAGAGTCAAAATAGTTGAGAATAATAAAAGTGCTTGGTCCATTCTACCATAGTTATAATGTAAACATAAATGTTGACCGAACCACATACTGTAACCGAATTTAGCTCAGCTAAAACGTAGAAAAAGACGTTGCTGTATGAACACAGAAAAAAACAGACGTCTTGACGTACCTTTAAAATCAATGATAAGACATTGCGTGTAAACCCCCTTAAAACAAACAGTTTTTATACTACTAAGCATATTATTGTATGAATATAAATTTAGGGATGGTTTGTTGAAAAAAAGTACAATGAAAATAAATAAGTTAAACAAATTTTCAGTTGAGACAAGCAATAATTTTAATTTCAAAAGAATGATAGTAAAAAACTTATTAAAAATAACACAGTTATCTATTAACCCTCGTACCGCGTTTCGACAAATAATTGTCGACTTGTGTTGATTCTGTACCGCGTTTCGACAAAAAATTGTCGACTTGACATCACTCGATATTATCACTTGTTATAGTATACCTATTAGCGCTATGGACAAGATTCATATACCACTGGAAACGGGAAGAGTTACCGATTGTAGTGGTATGCCTGACTTGGTTCTAAGACGACGGGAACAATTGAAAATAATATGATGAATATTCGTTGTCCAATGGAAAGCGATTTTCAAACTGACGCTAGCCTTGGAAGTTTTGTTTACTTGTCTTTCAATTGTATTTGTAAGTCTTATTATACGTAATTATGGTGTTATTATGATATAATTGTGTTTACATTACTTTTGGTATATACATACAACACACACAAAATTATATTGAAGCCTTTTTATAAAAGAAAAAAAATTGTGAACATGAAAAATGTCACATTTGTGTGCGTACGCCGGATAAATTTCATCATCATCTGTGGACAACTAAGCTCACAGCCAGAGGATACCAAGGAAACCATTTTACAAGTATATTTTATTTATAGAACAAGTAATTCTATAAGTTTTAGTACTAGTTAGAAGTCTGTACTGATTATATAGAATTTTTAGCAAATTTTTGAAAATTATGTTACCACAGTAACAAATGTTTGTATATATTGTACTACACAGGGTTTTGTAAGTATAATTACTTTTATACTACAAATAACATATAAAACCTTTATATATCCTGAAACTAGATGAAATTTGTAATTTTTAGGCTATCTGGGAATTTTAAATTTAGCTATAATATATTATTTTCAAGGTGACCCCCCCCCCCCCTTTTTATGTTTACAAAAGTCATTGTCCGAGATATCATGAGTCATAAAAAATTTTTTTTAACCCTAAAGATGTAATATTTTATTATTATTAGATAGCCTGCTTTATTAGGAGTGCAATAATACCACATACAAGTAGGATTATATATTCTTACTATTTTTTATGATTTTTTGAAAAAATGTCTGCAAATGCGCTAAAAATGATGTGGCGGTACAGGAAAAAGTATGACCCGGTTCGAGGGTTATTCAACAAAGACGGCAAAAAAATATTCACTATAGATTAATTTTTACAGAATGGTTAGACTCCCACCATATATTTGGTACATTAATTATACTGGACTTGCTGGATCTTAAGTAAAGAGAATTATCACAGTCAAAATGCTTGTGGTGATTTGAATTTGATAATAAATATTTGAAAAGAATACATATTTACACTTCAGTGACGATTATAGGAAAGGTTTTGTGGAGCACATGTCAAAAAATGAAAAATATTGGGAAAAGATGAGAGGATACAATAAAACTTTGTGTTATGTATCGTTATTGGATGCTACGGAGTGTTAAATTAGTAGAACATGTGTTGACTTTGTTAACTGCATTGGACATGGGAGCCGGTAAGTAAGGAGGCTTGAACTTGACTAACTTGCAGAAGGTACAATTTTTTGTGGTGTGATGGCTTGTGACCAATGGGTGAGTTTATTGCATCATACCATATGACGTCATATTGAACGATACAAAGTATTGATTTGGCCTTAGGGTGGTTCAGCTAACCAGTTTGTATTACAAATACTGGTCATATATAATTAATATATTACACTGGTCATAAACTTTGGAGGAAATGTCAGTGATGATGGATCCTCTATTTTTATTGATAGTAAATTTGTTTCCATTGACCCATAAAGTTGGTTTATCTTAGTCTAATTCATACAGGTCTGGAGAAATTTTGAAAGCTTTTATGTTTCCTTTGTAGAAATATCTTAATCCAAAATGTTTATATATTTTCTATTTTAATTATGTTTATTTTTAGTTAACATCAAAACATTATTCCATTAAAGAAAAGAACAATATCATTTGATCAAAATTCACTTTTTATCATGGTGAATAGAACAGGTGGTAGGTATCACGGGTAAAGTCTTATGGTGAAGTGACAGCTGGGTGGAACAACAAACAAATAGAAAATACTTGTTTTAATTCTCTTGTTGATTATTCCAGCTTATATACTTGTAACAATTCAAGCTGATTAGTAGTGCATAGCTTGCTTACTATTTAGCTGAAAGCTTCAACGTGATTGGTAGATTTAGTTACCAGTTTTTAATAGAACAATCAAACCAAATGATTTCGCCCATGTGAACTCAGTCTACTGAGCAACATTGCCTTGATGCCTGCTATCTTCTTTTAACATTTATTAGTAGCATTATTACTATTTATCATTATCTGCTTAAACATGATTGGTTAAGTATATTATTTTAATATTTCCATATAAAAACAAAATAATTATGGATTAAGAAAATTAACATGAGAAACATACATAAATTTTATCAGAAAATTTATTAAAATACTTAGTAATCAGTAATAATGTTTAATGTCTAATTATTAAAAATCATCACTGTCAAATTAAATGTAATACACATTTTGGATTAAAAATTTTAAGTGTTTACAGTTTCATAAATGTTGCAACTGGCAAGTTCATTTTTAAACGCCTATCAGCAAAGTCATGAGTATTGTGACGCTCGATTGATAAATTTCGGTAGGAAGGTAACAGTCATAAATTAGCTGATTCACAAATTTAAAAAAAATAATCATTGTTGGAAACAAAACATAGCTGCTAAATGATTACAACCTCTTCCTTAGCACCAAAAATCTTGATATAGAAAAGTTTATCTTGCCAGCAATATTATTAACACAAGGAGCGGCTGGCTGTGGGAAGACAACATACATATTGAATCTTGAGACTAAAGGAGAATGAATTAATGAAAATTCTTTATTTAAAGATACATAATTACTGCCAAGTGGCCCATGCTTACATTCAATTTCTTAATTTTAAATTATAGGTTAGGTTAAAGGGCACTAGGCCAGGAATTAGTATATTAGAGAGATAGGACATCAGCAAACTTACCTTAAAAGACAAGTTCACTAACATCAGAGTAGTAGTCACAAACACAAAATCTCACAAATTTTCAACACCACTGGCATTTTCTTCAGGTGAGCTCAGAGCTCTCCCTCTACTCACCTGAAGAAAATGCCAGTGGTGTTGAAAATTTGTGAGATTTTGTGTTTGTGACTACTACTCTGATGTTAGTGAACTTGTCTTTTAACACATTCGCTGCTGAAAAAATATGTTAAAAACATGTCAGAAACTAAAATAATATTTTGTAATAAAACAATACCTTATATAGTCAGGAAACAGGGTTGATACACCAAATCCAGTTTATGGCCTCAATTCTGGTAGATCGGGGCTTCCGAAGTGATCGTCCGCCGGCGGTGGAGCCGCACATCGCAACGAAACCCATGCGCGCCGCGTGACGCTGCCGCAATTTGTCGCGGCAGGTCGCATTCCTGAAGTTGAAATACGCCATACAGGAGTATCATTTCCGATATCAGAATCATCAGATTCATAAGAATCAGAGTCATCTGAAGCATTTCCCACTATCTGATGTTGGATTGGGTCATCAACTTCACCATCACTGTCGGCAGGACAAAGTCAGGAGCCGAAGATGGCCCAGGAGTTGGTTGAAACATTGCAGAAAAGAATAAAACGCACTATACAAATATATTTACAATATAACACAAATCACAATACAATATAACACAACACGATACTAATGTTTCACTATTATACACAAAAATAAAATGGTAAAACTCCGATGCAAGCCAACTGGCTCAAAATGGCGCGATCCACGAACGGCGAACACCGAAACGTGACGCGAGACACAGGCAACAATGCAGCGCAAATCCGACCGTTATACGGCAATTGGCTAGACCACACTGAATTCCACAAACAAGCATTGCTTCGTCAACCGCCGGCAACAGTTCCGCTGCGCGCGCAGGCACGCTAACCCCCGCCTACTGGCTCAAAATGGCGCGATCCACGAACGAAGAACAAGGAAATGTGACGCGAGAAACAGGCTATAATGCGGCGCAAATCCGACCCTTCTAAGCCAAAGGGCTAGACGACACTGAAGCGTACAAGCCGGTATTGATCCGTCCACCGCCTGCGACCTATCCGCTGCTCGCGCAAGCACTGCTATCACCCGCGGGCGTGTGACCCGCACTCAATGTGTTAAGGTAAGTTTGCTGATGTCCTATCTCTCTAATATACTAATTAATTTTAAATTAATAATAATGTTTGAAATGACATATAACTCAATCTTTAACAATAAAGTAATATATATACAATTCATAACAAATTATGTAATCAAATATAAAATATTTGCTGTAATGAAGTGCATTTAACAATACAAAAATCAAATAACTAGTTATTTTTAGTTAAAACTAATTCACATAACTTAGAAAAAAGGGAAAAGAAAAAAATCATGATAAAATTAAATCTAATTAATTGTCTAATAAACAAATGCAACGCTCTCACTCATTCTCACAACTGACGGCACAAATTATGTGTATCCGAGTTTGAAAATTGTTTCCTGATAAACTAAGAGGCTTATAAAAAATCCAGACACATCATTGTTTTCATCGTTTGATTGTACGTTAAGGCATATGCATTTTTAAATGTTATTTTAACATCATCTTAGCTAAAACAAAAAAAGAAAGGAATTTTTATTAATTTTCGATGTGTATCAACTTTACATTTTTATTGCTCACAAACCCATTATTGTATTGCATTCATATTAATACTTGATTGACAAGAATGTTTTCTTTAAGTTTTGTTAATGTCAGAATTTCAACTTAAAGAAAAAGTTCATATTAATTTCCTGAAACAATCTTTTCTTGTCTTTTAGTAGTAGTAAAATTGATTGCTTGGTCATATTAAAGTAATCCAATAGTAATGATTTGTTACTTCTATGAGTATATGTATAAGTAAATAGTGATTTTAAATTTATTTATATTTGTAATGGTTCAGTGTTAAAATGCAGTGCTAGCAAAACCAGTGTGATTTTACTGAGTTCGGACGGATGCGCTATCGCCACAGTACATTTTAAACCAAGATTGTAATATTTACCATCAGCTTTTTTAAAAGAGCTTTGGATCTTTATTGGCAGCTTTAAAAATTGTTTTGTCTTGTTTTGGGAGCAGTTTTAATTTGCTTATTTTAATTATTGTATTCTTTTCATAGGTTTTATGTTTTTGTGATAAATTATTCATTAGTGAATCAGATATAGTCATAAAGTTTTTTCCATCCCAATCATTTGAAGTCCTCTGTTGTTTTTAAAAAAACCCTGCGTTACAGCTAAACAGTAGCCTTTATGAATGCGAGTGGACATCAACTCAATGTCGACACGGTAAAAATCATTTATACCTCTCAGAGCCCAACCTAGTAATGCACAGTCTAGGGGCATTTACATTCAGAAACGCCAGATTATATTTAAGTCGCTGAATACAGCAGGAAGAATAGCCAAAAAAGACTGTCAATTTTTAAGAGCAACAATTTCCGATTTGAGGTGAAGACCTTATGAACTATCAGCGAGGAAGTGGTATGTTAGATGGCAGCAGTCAAGATTCATGTGAATTAGAGAAAAATTATTTAGATCATCGGCATATACTGTTTCCCTAGTGGGCCACTCCACCATATTCTTGAATTACTGGCCACCACCCTTGAGGAAATCCCCGATGAAAATACCTGCATTGTCAGTGATCTGGATGTGAACGAACTTCGGTCATCTAATAAGAACAGTCTAAATGAGCTTCAATATTTCAAGAATTCCCTTACCTGCTATTAGGACAATCTCCGATAGTTCAAGATTGTCTGCACCATCTACGTGAGCCCAGCATTTACAATTTTAAGTTATTAAAATTGGTTCATTGAACTCACTTGCCGAAATTGTGTCTTAAGACTTTCCTACATGGGAAAAAGACGTTTGTCATATACAAGAAGAAATCTAAATTCTAACTACATTTCAGATCTCAATGACCTCCTCAAAGTCCAGTCTTGCGACTTTCTACGAAAGTCAAACTCTGTTAAAAGCTTACTCCTCTTTTATTGAAACCTTAACCGCAGCCCTCGATATAAAATGTCCTTTCAAAAATCCAGAAACAGGAAAAGAAGGCAAAATTTGACAGGATGGTGGGTTGGTAACAACATGAAAAATAAAATTACTTCATAGGCCAACAGTGTGATAAAAAGTATTAACTGTATTTGTATGCAACATGTAAACAACACCTAAAGCACCCTGTTTCCATTACTACAAATTTGTCTTAAAAGTTGCATGTCATGTGCCGGTACAAGTTGCTGAATGGAAACAGTCTGCAACATATCACGAGACAGTGCTGAGGACAAAAATTTCATATACAGTGACTTGCGCAACAAGGAATGGAAACAGTAGATTTTTTTGCAGCACTTGTTCTCAGTAAATTTTTATATGTAACACATGAAGCCGATTTTGGTCAACGCAACTCCTCCCTTATTTCCTGACCAATTGAAATTGTTGAGGAATAAAAAAAAATTGCCTCTGTTCGTAGTTTTGCAATAAGGTCTTAATTTTTCAATATTTTCACGTTGAAGGGTACGGGAAGCCCTCATAGTATGTTTTTCAGCCATAAGAATAACATGGAGAGATTTAAATGAATCGAAAAGTAACAGCAGTGCAAATATAAATATTGATTTCAAAAAAGTTTTAACAGTTGTTGTAATGTAAACAATGGTGTTTGCAATAGTGAGGAGGTTAGATCTTTCATAATGTTAAACCAGGGAAGGTTGTAAGCATGGTTTATTCACATTCGATTGTAGGGCTCCGCTCTACTGGACTTGAAGGTTCAATGTAATATAATGCAGTTACTTTATTTATTTAATTAATCTGCAGCTGTTAAACAAAAGCAAGTGAAATGAACACGTTTGAAATAGGCTAATTAATATCATTGGGTGTTTATACTAATAAATAGGTAGGACGCAAGTAATGTGAATGAGATACTGTAAATAAACATACTAACATTACGATTTTATGTTTTACAGTTAATCTACTATTATTTGTATTAAAAAGTCACAGGCTGAGGCATAACAGTCGCAGCAAGTTACGGGGTTAGCACACGAAGCATGTAGGGGTGTCTCCTAATATCTAGTGTTGTGCTATTAGTGCCCGGGGCTTTTAGAATGAAATCGAGGCTCAAGTAACACTTACCAGTTCTGTACATAAGAGTTCTGTATATGAGAGTAATAAGTATAATGTAAACAATTCATTATACATAAACTTAGTTTAATACTAAACAAACCAGGCTCTTAGTAAAATAGCTATACTATTACTTAAGTTCTAAAAACAAAATTAGTATCACAGTTAAATATATGCACATTTATTGAGTTGTTGCTTTAACAGCAGTCTGCTTCTGACATGATTACATGTCCATTGCTGAAATATTGTTTTACTTTTTGCCGTATACTTCTTGAATCTGAAACAATACACAAATTAGTAAAACATATCTATCATCATTACAGGTTATTTAATATACTTAGAGACTTAAAACTATTCTATAGTTAAAGACAATTATTAGGCCATTAAGTATCATTACCAAAACATATGACATTGTTTACAGGTAAGTTTGTAGGCAACTTCTAACTCTGAGCTCAATAGACCACACTGAGGCTCATTGCTCCCTTCCCCACTCATAAATAACTTGTTAAGCGACACTGCTCGAATTAATAAACAGCCGTTACCATTGTTAATCTAAAAGTTATTGACCTTTTAGTTAGTATTAAAAAACTTAAATATATATAACAATCAGTATTTAATATTTTTAAAATAAAATATTTAAAATTGATGGTTTACAGAACACTGATTTTACCATAAAAACATGTTTTCAGACAATAATAATCAAATTTATTATGATTAAAATATCCACAATTGCAAGTAAACTATTAATTACATTTTTCTCTATTTGTTTTTATGATGTAATGCAGTAGACACCTTCTTAAACGCCTGTCGGTTTATCCACCTTCTTCTAGAAAGTGAATAGCTTCCATTCTGAGCAGCGGTCAGCAACAAAAATAAACGTTCAAGTCACTACATATCGATCAGCCAATCGTACTAGTTTATTTACTGTATTTCAATTGCCTTGTGTCGTTCGGTTGTGCATCAACAAAAATCTTTTATGATTCGTTGTGTTGAAGTTGTTATGTGTATGAATTTTATTTACAATTTTTATTAGTACAGTAATTAGTTTGACAGCTTCGTATTTTATTTCTGTGTATTCCAATGAAGTGCACGGGAATCGATTGTACTTTAGTTATTAGTGTAATGTGCTGTTTAGTAAGCAAGGTGAGTGGTGTAAAGCGTAAACATGTTGTTGTAACTATGGATCAAAAACTTAAGGAAATAGAACACCTCGGAAAGGGAGAATCAGTTAGTACAATCAGTAATGAACTAGGTGTTGGTGTTAGAAGACTGGCGTCGAAATATGCTCTCTTCAATATTTTTGCATGCAGGTCGAATCAGAAAAGGTTTTGGTCAAACGGTGTATACTTAAAAAACCTACCAATGAACTTGTTGATGACGCGTTACGGTTTATGCAGGAGTGTCGTAGGAGCACACCTTTAAGCGGCCCAATTTTGAAAGGAAAAGCTATGATTCTCCATTAGAAAATCGAACATGGTAGCAAGTTCTCTGCCAGTGATGGTTGGCAGTCGAGATGGAAGAAATGTCATGGTGTTCATTATTTAAATATATGTGGAGAAAAAAACTCTCTGCTGATCTAGCTGCCGTTGAAGAGTGAAAAACAAAGTTTAACACTTAAATTGAGAAGGATGGTTTGCACCCAGAACAGATTTACAATATGGACGAGACTGGCTTGAACTTTAAACGCTTGCCAAATAAAACTTTTGCTGTCAGTACGGAAATATCTTCTCCAGGATTCAAGCTAAAAAAGAAAGTTACAATAGCCTTATGTACTAATGCCACTGGAACTCATAAGATTCCTCTTCTTTGTTTAGGAAAATAACAAAAGCCACAACCATTTAAGAATGTAAACGTTGCATCACTTCCTGTTACCTACAAAATTCAAAAGGCTGCATGGATGGATAATATATTTTCAAGGACTGGTACATAAATTAATTTATTCCAAAAGTAAAACAACACCTTAAAAGCCAGAAAATGCCTATTAAGGCTGTTTTGGTGTTGGATAATGCATCAACTCATCCCGAAGGAATTGAATATGATGATGAGCCTGGAATATGATGTTTCTTCCTCCCTCCACATGTGACTAGCCTTATACAGCCAATGGATCAAGGTGTCAGAGAGTGCCTCAAGAGGGCGTCTACTGTGCTAATAATAATTAAAAATCAGATGTGTTAAAAAAATTATATGGCAACACATATACTTTTTAATTTAAATTATTGTATTTAAAAGTATATTAATCTTGTTAAAAGTATATATAATTGTTAAATTCATTGTTTAAAAAAAAGTTAAAGAATGTCTTATGAGGTTAGGGCTAAAAACACTAACGCTTAACCTGGAGACCCCTGGCTCAACTTGACTTCCAAACCACAAGAGCGGTACAGGGCAAAAGCTATTGTGGTCTATTATTGTTGTTAAAGTATATAGAATTGTGCGTAAAATATCAAATTATCAGATTATTTTTTCTGATAACAAGCTTTAATTTGCTCAATTTAAAACTGACATATCATTAACACTTTTTTCAAACTCAGCGTCCCTTATCATCTATTGTACGCCATATGAATACTTTGCTCTACGTTAGATATAATCACAAAATAAGAAAAATGTTACGAGTTAACATAAGTACTGGCGTACACTGATCAATAAGGCAATAATAATCTTATCAGCTGTGAGTTCCATTCACTTCCAGTACTTTTATTTTCAAGCTTTTGTTTCATTTAGTTAAGTTGTTTCTCAATATAACACAGTCCTTATTGAGGTCAGTCTCCCTGAATATTAGACTAATTAGAGAAGAAACATCGTATAGAGGCCTACCTATCTAAACTGAACAAGAGTTAGGGCCACTGTGTGTTACATACCGATCACAGAGACTCAGCTAAAAAAATAAATACTATTTGTGAAAGCAAAGCTGCATACAGTGGCCTTCTTATCATTTAGCAGTGTCCTGGCCTAGTACCCTTTAACCTAATCTAAAATTGTTGCTTCTTTTTAAAATTCTTTATAGATGTATGTATGTGGAATTTTCCCTGAAGACTTTAAATTAGATAAAGTGATGCCTCTCTATAAGGCAAATGAAATTTCTGATCAAAATAACTTCCGCCCAATTAGCTTGTTCTCCATATTGTATTCTCCAATATATTAGAGAAGATTGTCAAAGACCAACTAAGTTAGTGGAATATCTTTAAACAAACAATGTTTTAAATGAGGGCCAATTCGGATTTAGGAAAGACAAAAACAATAGCGACGCCTTGTTCGGTATTGTTAATGAATTAACTTTAACATTACCACCAATAAAAAAATTATGTCATTTTTGGACCTAAAAAAAGCTTTTGATTCAGTAGATAGAAATAATTTGTTTTCTAAACTAGAACTTGTTGGTATTCCTGGCAACACCTTCGCGTGATTTAAAAGCTATCTCACAGGCAGACTACAGTGTGTGTCTATTGGTGGGGAACAGAGCGATACTGTACCAGTGGACTATGGTATGGTTTAAGGCAGTACACTTGGTCCAATTTTCTTTTTTATCTACATGAGCAATATGTTTTAATTAAGATTGCACGGCAAACTTTTTCCTTTTGCAAATGAAACCCTAATTTTCCTGCTAGAAAATGATTGGGAAGAAGTGCATAACAAAGCCCAGCATGTTATAGCGTTTGTAAAAAGTGGCTTTACCAAAATACATTATCTTTGAATACGAGGCGTGTTTTTAAAGTAAGTACCGTTTTGGAATCCCGCCTCTGTAGCGCTGCAGTCGGCGTCCAGCGCATGCGTGCTAAATACTACTATCTTTTGGCAAGCCACAGCCGCCGTTACGGACCCATTTGACTGTATTTAAGTTCGCTTATGACTGTTTAAAATTCCTTCTCTGATTAAAAATGCCGCCAACTGTAAAATACATGTTGTGATAAGTTTTTGTAAACGATAAAGGCATGAAAGGCATTCATCGAGAGATCTGTGAAGTTTATTGATAAAACAGAATGAGTGATGGGATGGTATGGAAATGGGTGAGAGCTTTTAAGGTTGTGCGAATGTGTATGATGATGAACGAAGTCGGAAACCTTCACTCATTACTGATGGCTTGTTGCGAAAGGTTGATGAAAAAATTCAGAAAAAACAGACGCTTTACAAATGCATCATTATGTAGTGTGTCCAAGTGTCAAAAAGTGCGATTATTGAAATTGTGACAGACTATTTGAAGTACAGAACGTTATGCTTACGGTAGGTTCCCAAAATGCTGACGGAGAATCACAAAAACAAACGTTTGATGAGAATCACACAAAAAATGTTTAACCAGTTCTCTCACATTCCTAGACCATTTGAATCGTGATGGTTATGATTTGTAAAACCAAATTTATTGTCAATGTGACAGACTCACGATGAGTATCAACTGCTTCCACACCCTTAGCGTTAAGAAAATGTACACAGCCCATAATTCACAGTCGGCGGCATTTTTAATGGGAGGAGGAATTTTAAACAGTCATAAGTGACCTTAATACAGTCCATTGTATCCGTGACGGCGGCTGTGGCTCGCTAATAGATAGTAGTACCCAACACGCATTCGCTGAACGCCGACCGCAGCGCTACAGTGGCGGGATTCCAAAACGGTACTTAATTTTAAAACACGCCTCGTATTTCTAAAACTACATTTATCCCAGTAGCCTTATGAGATAGCTTTGATCTTTTTCCTCAGAATCTTATAATTCATTGCTGCAGAAACTACTTTAACATTGCTTGTACCTGTGAACGTATAGAAAGAGTAAAGGCCTACAAATATCTTGGTGTAATTATTGACAATTGTTTGAAATGGACAGAGCAGATAGTTTTAAAAAACTAAAATTAGAAAATATTTGTTTGTATTTAGACAAATAGGAGAGGTTTGAATGGTAGAAAAATGAAATTAGCTTATTAAGCCTTAGCAATGCTTATTCAATCATTACTTTCCTTTGGAATAATTGCGTGGGGAGGCACCAACAAAAGCAATTTACAACCACTGAATGTAATAAAGAAAACTATTCTGAAAATAACATTTAACAAAGCGAAAACCTACCCATTTGATAATTTTTTTAGAGAAACTGCCATTTTGAACATCAGACAGCTATTTGTCAAAAATCTCTTGGTTTTAACTATAAAAACTTACATCATATTTTTTCCCCCCCAATCACACATCAATATAACACCCGCTATGCATCAAACGTGGTAGTTCTTCGTGATCTTTTACATAAATCTTTCTCAATCACTATTTCTCCTTATATTGCTATGATCTTATATAGAAACATTAAAATGAATTATCCTAATTGTGATATATTTTAATTCTACATCGCTGTTAATTAAAAAAAAAAAAAAAAAAAACAGGCAGAAGTATGGACAAGACAATTAGGCCTAGGAGAGCTGAGACCATTATCATTAGTATATACGGGCGGAGCTGATAACGTGCCTTCTCCCACCGTGGCTTATTGCTCGAGTCCCAAGCAGTGCCATTGCCAGTGAGGTAGAATGCAATTTTACATATTTCATTTCAGTATCTCAAATATTTTACGTTTTGTTTCAATTATTCTTCTTAGTTTAATTTATAAATCATGCATAACTGAGTATTTGGGAGTATACGAGGCGTGTTTTTAAAGTAAGTACCGTTTTGGAAGACCGCCGCTGTAGTGCTGCGGTCGGTGTTCAGCGCATGCGTGCTTGGTACTATTATCTATTGGCAAGCCACAGCCGCCGTTACGGATCCAATCGACTGTATTTAAGGTCATTTATGTCTGTTTAAAATTCCTCCTCCGGTTAAAAATGCTGCAGACTGTGAATTATGCGCTGAGTACGTTTTCATAACGCTAGGGGTGTGGGAAGCAGCTGACACTCATCGTGAGTATGTCATAGAGACAATTAATTTGGTTTTAAAAATTGCAACCATCACGATTCTAATGTTCTAGGAATGTGAGAGAACTGGTTAAACATTTTTGGTGTGATTCTCGTCAAATGTTTTTTTTGTGATTCTCCGTTAGCATTTTGGGAACCTACCGTAAGCATAACTTTCAGTACTTCAAACAGTCTGTCACAATTTCAATGATCGCACTTCTTGACACTTGAAGACACACTACATAATGATGCAGTTATAAAGCGTCTGTTTTCTCAGACTTTTTTCATCAACATTTTGCACCAAGTCATCAGTAATGAGTGAAGGTTTCCGACTTCGTTCATCATCATACACATTCGCACAACCTTAAAAGCTCTCACCCATTTCCATACCATTCCATCACTCATTCTGTTTTCTCAATAAACTTCACAGATCTCTATGAATGTCAGCTGCTTTCATGCCTTTATCGTTACGAAAACTTATCACAACATGTACTTTACAGTTGGTGCATTTTTAATCAGAGGAGGAATTTTAAACAGCCATAAGCGACCTTAAATACAGTCAAATGGGTCTGTAACAGCGGCTGTGGCTTGCCAAAAGATAGTAGAATTCAGCACGCATGGACTGGACGCCGATCGCAGCACTTAAGCAGTGAGATTCCAAAACGGTACTTATTTTAAAAACATGCCTCGTATTTGATTTTTTTTCTTTCTTTTCTTATCTAAACATGTATTACGATCACATTAACGTATGTATTAATCTGAATTATATTTTTCCTCCATATTTAAATAAACACATTTTTCACTTCAACATAATTGCAACGATTACATGAGCAAACAACTCAGCCTACGCACAGGCAATATGCCCATGTAGGCTATTTTCTATAGATGATGTTATTTCATACCAGGCGTAACATTGGAAAGAAAAGTAAAATTCCTCGGCATAACACTTGACAGCTTGCTAACTTGGACCCCACACATAGACAACCTCTACAAGAAGCTACTCAAGCGTCTATGCACTTAAACAAGTAAAAGCCATAAGTGACCTGACGACAGCAAGAACTGCATACTTCGCACTCTTCGAAACCCATTTAAGATATGGACTTGCTGTCTGGGGAGCAGCCTCAGCAAAGAACTTTCAACGGATACTTGTCATACAGAAGAAGGCAATGCGAATCCTGGCCGGACTCCAACGACTTGACACCTGCAGGCAAGCCTTTAAAACTCTGAAGATCTTGACAATTGCTGGACTCTACATACTCTTGTGGTGGTGCATGCTGATGGGCAGGACTTGCTGAGAGGTCATGATCTACATACGTACATCACACGTAATGCTAACCTCTACAGTATTCCAGTACATCGCCTTGCTCAGTATGAAAAGAAACCAACATACCAGGGGGTTAAATTCTTTAACCATCTACCAGGGGATATAAGAACATGTAGAGGAGGCAAGTTGAAGACAAAACTTCACAACTGGCTAACTGATAAACCATTCTACTCTACTAATGAGTTTCTACAATGTAACTTTGACTAGCCATGAGAACTATTATTACCATGTGCATATTCAACCATTACTGCATTATAAACCTATATTTGTACAATTGACACCATTTCTGTTCTTGACGAACATGACAATAAAGAATGTTTTGATTTGATTCATATTTATATATTTTATTGTTTTATTACTTTTCTTATTTGTGTAAATGTCTGCTTTTATTATTGAATGGATAAATAAACAAATTTTCATTTCATATAGTGATTACGTTACTAATAACACATGTTAGCAGCTTATATTAGTTATTCTAGATAATAAACTTAATTTATATGTTAGTAAGTTAAATTAAAAATTTATACTATTAAAATTTTTATTTAAATAAAAAATGAGCAAATTTACCCAAGAAGACAAGTACACTATCACCTTGCAGAACTAAACAAATAAAAATGCAAATGTTCAGTGTCAGTTCTCTACCCACCTGAAGAGAGTGCCAGCAGCACTGAAAATTGGAGTTTTTTATGCATTTTAATTTTTTACGACTGCAAGGTAAGGAAAGTTTGCTAATGCCTTATCTCTCCTAAGACACTAGAGTAACAAAATACACTATTTATATTTAAAAAACTTTATAAGAGAAATATTTTAAGAAGAAAATGAGTTACATATTTTAGGAATATCGTACCTGGGGCGTATGACTGTTCCAAAAGTGAGTTGGTGATTTTCTTGGCAACATACTTAAAGAGATACCTCGATGCTATCCTCTTAGCTTGGTAAACGGGAGTAAGTTCCATTACCACTACTGAAGCTATTCTTTTTCTACATATCCTAATATTCTCCTCTGTTAATTCAGTGAGGGATTCGTCATCATCACCGAATAGTTCTTTAATTTTTAATAATACTCTTTTTCGTTGTTTTGCAGTCATTTTCATCAAAATTCTAGTCAGATTACATGACTGAGCAATTTCTTCAGCATACCAGTTGCTTTTTTTAGATTTAACACCATCCAGTTCAGTGTCGTCATCATTCAATAAACCCATAGCAGATAGTCTAGCATTCAAATCAGGCTTTACGTTTCCATTGTTACAAAAATCTTTAGATGAGTTACAATTCGGATTATCTGTTACTTTATGGTTTTTATTATTTATTTTAACATTCATATCACATGTAGTACTGGTTGCATTTTGAATGCACTTGTCAGTTAATTTTTCATCAGCCAACATTTTATCTTGTACAGGAGACAAGAGATCTGATGTGGAGGTAATACTACAAACATCTTGTTTGACAGATGTAGTTGTGACTAACTGTTGAGAACTGCTGACACCAGGACTGCTGGGAGCAGAGTCAGAAAAGTTTATGGCTGGGTCGTAAGGCCTGCTGCATGGGCTTAGAGTCAAAGTTTTAGGCAACGGGAGTTCCAGCAATGAAGATAACGGGAGTTCAGTCTGAGTCTCGGCTACACAAGCCCTCTTTGGTTTTGGACAATCTGTTTGTATCTCAGCCTCACATCGCTTTTTGAACTCAAGATCGCCAGTTTGAGTTTCTTTGCTGGATGTCAGATTTAACTTTGAAAACATCTTGTCATCTACATATAATCTTCCAACACTTGTTCTTTCTTTTATGGCCTTTATCTAAACAATACAAATCAAACATAACAGTTTAATTAATTATCGCCTTTTAAATTATTAAAAAATTAATTTTCTTACAATCCTGAAATTTCAAGGCAGAATCTCGGTAAAAATAAAAATTTCAACATGAATTTAATGCAAGTTTACGACTGTTGCATATTAAAACATGCAAAATCTTGAACTTGCCTTAACATAAATCTAAGGTTAAAAATAAACCGGTCTATTAATTTATTAATAAAATGTCAAGCTTAGAATGAAATATAAATTGTAAACAAATGTGAAACAGTTGCTGTAGGAATGGTTACGAATTAAGGCCAAATTCTCATAGTTAAATCGTTTTATTAGCTTAAATGGCAATCATAACAGGTCACCTTATTGATAATTTTAAAATAATTTTAATTCTGTAATTTCAATGTAAGAATTATTGGTAAAGAATTATATTATTATATTTGTTGTTATTATTTTTAAATTAACTACCTGTATGAATGGTCTATTTATCTTGTATAGTAGAATCTCATCTGAGCCTCCGGGTTAACCGAGCTAGTCATCAGACAATGAAAAATAAACGTAACATTTTAATAAAAGGAAAACTATAGCGTGCCACATCATATAATCGTTTGACAAGTAATCAGTGTCTGTATTGGCTGTTGGTGATAGGTTAAGGTACTGCAGAGCTGTCACGAGACATATTTTGATATTGTAACCTACTATAGGAATAATTGTCCCACCTAAATGTATTCACTCATGACACATCACCACCTGACACCATCGGTTTAGTTGACTGCTCTCGCACTAAATGTGGTTGTTCTAGTATATTAGTATGTGATTTTGCAATACAGTATTGGAAATATTGTCGTAATTTATTGTTGTTACTGTTATTGTTAAATATTTTATTCAAGTGTTTTGATATGATTGGTAAATGGTTGACAGTTGCTTATAGCGAAATTGAAATGATGAATCAATCAGTGTTTTCGTCACAATGTGTATGACAAAATGTTGTATTGATACGATAATTTTGTTCCGTTAAAATGTTGAATGGTTCCTTGCACTGTTTAGAAAGTAATACAGATTGTATTAAACAACAGGATAAATACAATAATTTTGTTCGGTAATCAGACTGAACGGTACTCTGCATTTAAAACCAAGACTCGAATTAGTACTGTGTGGCGTGGACCGTATAGATGAAATAAATGCGAAAGATTTTGTTATCACAATGTAACGCGTTAGAGGGAATTGCCCACCAACAATGCTGCCTATGGACTTACATTACATTTTTATTATTAAATTCTATTATTGTAGTTTTTTAACAACTATTTTAGAGTTTTAAAATGGAATACTTATTCCCAACTTCTTGTCGTCCTGCGGTAATACAACTTTTAAAAGACACAACCTGATGTTCCTACTTTTTACAGGACTGAGGAATGTGACTACATTTACACTATTTTGCATTTTTTTTGTAATAAACTAGATTTGTACTTTTTCGTGGCTTTTACATTATTTTACCATAACTTCCGCATTAACCGAGTTTTTATATAACCGAGGTGGTTTTGGTCCCAATTACCTCAGATAACCGATAGTCTACTGTAATTTTATTCTTAATATTGCCTGATAAGCATTATGCTCTATCATTAGCTTATAGGTTAACAACCATGAATCGTTCAAATAACTCTCAATATTTCTTTTACAAGACTGTAGATTTTCCTCCCGATCTGTTTTTTGTGTAACCTAACAACCCAAAAAATCAATTGTTTTAGGTTAAACAAATGCATTTCTATTTAATTTTTGATTTTATGATGTGTGCCTTTTGATGTTACAAGTATATGCAATTATAAAAAGAAAATAAATAACGTAGTTTAGAAATTGTGTAATACACATTACAGTTTTTGTGAATAACCAGTAGCTTGAATAAATATAAATATTTATTTTACTACACAAAAAATATTTTTGGAATTACCTGCGTTTAATTGGCCGTAGAACGTTTGGCACACATTTTTGGCCGATTTGGAATGGCACGTTTGGCACAGTCATTAGAGGGGATTAAGAAGGGTCAACCTGTAAGTTTCAGAAAGGCACGATTGGCACACACCGCCCGGCCAGGTAGTAGCAGCCAGGTGGCCAGAATGCGGGAAAATGGGAACTTTTTTGCCCCCGCAAATTCCCTGCTGTGGTGCTTATTGAAGTAAGCAACTAACCTAACCTAACCTGCGGTAGATCACAGCTGCTACCCAGGTAGATCACGGATGCTACCCGAGTAGATCACGGCTGCTACCCAAGTAGATCACGGATGCTACCCAATTGGAACACGGATGCTACCCAAATAGATCATGATCTAACCTAACCTAACCTAACCTAACCTGCGGTAGATCACAGCTGCTACCCAGGTAGATCACGGATGCTACCCGAGTAGATCACGGCTGCTACCCAAGTAGATCACGGATGCTACCCAATTGGAACACGGATGCTACCCAAATAGATCATGATCTAACCTAACCTAACCTAACCTAACCTGCGGTAGATCACAGCTGCTACCCAGGTAGATCACGGATGCTACCCGAGTAGATCACGGCTGCTACCCAAGTAGATCACGGATGCTACCCAATTGGAACACGGATGCTACCCAAATAGATCATGATCTAACTTAACCTAACCTAACCTAACCTAACCTAGTGAGGTTTAAATTTAAAAATTTGTTATATCACGGGCAAATGACTGCCACGCAGAGTTGACGGGAATAATACAATTCCCGTTTTCCCTCGTTCGATGGCGTCTACCTGATCGAGCGACTGTGCCAATCCTGCCTTTTCCAAGCAGGCGAGTTGACCCTACTTATTCCGCTCTAATGATAGTGCCAAAACTTCCATGGGCAGAAGGTCCAAAAATGTGTGCCAAACGTCCGATCCCCGTTTAATTGTAGTTTTTTAGTTTCTCATACAATTTTCTTTAAAACTTCTTGTTCCCGTATATTTTCCTTTACAATGCCTTGTTTTATTAGTATATTTTAAACATTTTGTTCAATCCTACTTTTAATCACTAAATAACTTCCAATTTGAGCCTCCCATGTCCCAAACCATTCCTCTAGCCAGTTTTTTTCGACTTGACTAGTGTGGCATGACATCATGTGGCAGATGTTATTATACTTCTTTGTCAAGGTGATAAAATACTGGCTGCCTCCATTACCCTACCAAATTTCTTACAACTACTTAGAAATTCTATCATTTTTAAATTGTTTATTTCTTAACTGATTTCAAGGTGTGACAAATACTACAGTACTTTTACAGACCTGAGATTCATACTGATAAGGAAATTCAGAATTTCCGTTTATTTCTATTTATTCTTTTCATGTCATTCGGATAGACAAACGGACAAAAATAATTTCTTTTATAGGATTAAATTTCAACTGAACAGAAGCACCGCAACACAAGTATTTGAGTTTCACATCTTGAATATTGCAGGCGCTGTTCTTTTAACTTGAGCATTACCGAATATCACTGCATAATGCATCTGAAAATCTAAGCTGCCCATTTGTTTACTTCTGTAACAGAGATCTAGAAGTTTATCCTAATGGGAATGTGGAAGAGTTCATTATGGTCACACCCTCAGCATTGTTACTTTTGATTACTGTGGCGGAGTGAAAAGACAATTTTGTTCCTTTAAAGGATGCACTGGATGCAGTTACTGTACATCCTTTAAAAATCATTAAAATTATATGTGTATATAGCAAATTTTTATCTAAATACTATACAGTAACTTAACATTATTATGTTAGAATTGTTATTGAGTAAATTTCACAGTTGATTTATAAATGAATGTCTTATGAGACAACAGATTTTGACAATATATAGTCAGCTGCCATTTATCATGATTTGTGTTGCATAAAATTGTAGGAACTCTTTTTCCATTCAATATTAGTTATTGACTCTGTTTTTTGTTAGAAAACCAGGTTTTTTTATGACTTACGTTTAATTCACCTTTAAATGTATTTTGCCTGACCTGCCTCCACTTTAGGCCGGATAACCGAGGTTACACTGTATTGCATTCTTAGCCCTCTATGTTAGTAAAGGAACAAGAGTGACAGGCAAGCATGCAAGTTAAACAGTAACCTATGTGCTGATGGTATTTACTCACAGATGAAACCATACTTTTCCTGTATAATTCTGACAGCATAGAAGCTCTCAAAGCCTTTTGATCAAACACTGAAGACCATTTACTTGCTAACTCCTGTACTGAGTGACTACACGGTTCACCGGTGTCCATCCCTCTGTTGAGGTTTTCAATTAATACTTTTTGAATGTGGTCCATATACGATCTTCTAACCTGAAAATTATTGGGACTCAAATGTATAACATCGTATAAAACGCATAACTACTGTAGAGATTAGATTATAATTTGTAAGATTAACTCCATTGTATTAATTTAATTTAAATATTAAACAAACAAAAACAGAATTTTTAATGTGACCTAATATAAATTGTCAATTTAAATCAATCTTGAAAATGAAATGAGATTGAAAATATGTAGGTACATACTATTTTAAATTCTTATTAAAGTAAACAATCAAAGTTAAGGACTCATTATCTTTTGAGATTCATATATTTAAAATCACGTTATTTAAATTCATTTGCAGTAGGTCTGTCACATGGTGGAGGGCTATAACAGTGGTGGGACTGGGACTGCCCTCCCTTCTACTCCTAGTATTATTCCCACAACCCGCAGGCCAAGTGTTTCGGTAAGCCTCGCGAGCTGTAACAAAATGAATACATGCATTTTTCCGTCAAAAAACATAACAGTTTTGACAAAGTAAAAAATGGAAATTGAGTAGCCACTATTGCTAGTAATGTGGCCTCTAGAATAGACAACTTGACCCACCCATGGTCAAAAGTTTAATGGCACAAAACCAATTAAACTTAAAGAGAAAGGCAAAATTGAATCAAAACCAGAGATTGTTTGTGATATTTTTAACGATTTCTTTATAAATATCGTTGATGACACTCCTATTGAAACCCAGTTGGGAACTGATGAGGAAGATACTGTGCCAGCTGAAAACCCATGCCTAAATTTAGATGTGAACCAGTAAGTGACGAAGAAGTCCTTAAAATAATAAAAAGCTTTAAAAATAAAAATACCAGCGGTTATGACGAAATTCCAATCTCACTTATAAAAAAAGTTGCACAAACCATAATAAAACCACTAGTACATGTTATAAATGCATCATTCATTTCAGGTCATTTTCCAGATGAACTTAAAATCTCAAAAGTTATACCAGTTTTTAAGAAAGGCGATTCTACAAACAAAACAAACTATAGGCCTATATCAATTCAACCATCATTTTCAAAAGTTTTTGAGAAATGCATGTACAACAGATTATCTACTTTCCTTGAAAAGCACAAAATATTTTAAGATGAGCAACATGGGTTTAGGCAGGGAAGATCAGTTGTCACAGCTGCAATAAGTTTTTTGGAAGGTGTAATTAAAGACATCGACAAAAAGAAAAAGGTACTGGCAATATTGATGGACCTTTCAAAAGCATTCGATAGGGTTTGTCATAAAAAACTGATTAAAGCATTAAAAAGTTGTGGTATACAAGGAACAATCTTAAATTGGTTTATAACATTTTTTAAAGACAGGCAGCAATTTGTAGAGTTAAAAAAGCAAGCAAGTAATATCATTTTTATAGTGGCATCTAGAATAAGAAAACTAAAGAAATTCTCAGTACCCCAGGGATCTGTTTTGGGGCCGCTTTTATTTATCTGCTACTTTAGAGGATTAGCTTCAACTTTGCAACTGACAGAAACAGAGAATCAAGTATGCTTATATGCAGATGTCGCAAACCTCAAATTTTCACATAATAATTTCATAGAATTACAATTAATATCTGAACAATTCTTAATTATTACTGATCAATTTTTAAAAGATAAAAACCTCCTCCTCAATGCTACAAAAACAAATTACCTTATATTTGATTTGAAAAAACAATATGATAAACAACTTGACGACATCAATTTTAATCTAGAAATAGATGGTCAACAGCTAGAGAGGAAACAAAATGTTAAGTTCTTAGGATTAATAATAGATGATCAACTATCATGGACTCAACATGTAGATCATATATGTAATAAGTTAAGCGCTGGATTGTTTGCTCTTAAAAAAATGTCGTTTTATTGTGAAATAGATACTTTGAAGCTTTTATATTATGCACATATGCACTCACACATACAATTTGGTTTGCAAGTATATGGTGGCACGTCTCACTCAAACTTGGAACGTATTTTAGTAGCTCAGAAAAAAGCAATTAGAATCATGTTAAAACTTAAATACAATGAATCTTCCCGAGAAAAATTTAAAGAATTAAAAATTTTTACAGTATTTAGTTTATATGTTTACCAAGTAATAAAATATGCTAAAGCTAACAGCTCTGTATTAAAGAAGCACAATGATGTCCATAGCCACAATACGAGAAATAAAGATAGATTTACAATTGATAGCCACAGGACAGAACTTTTTGCAAAATTACCAGAACAGATCGGGAAAAAACTTTTAAATTCGTTACCAGAACAGATTCGAAAGGAACACAATATAAATGTTTTCAGTAATAAGTTAAAAGCTTTATTAATTAACCATCCACTTTATTCAGTTCAAGAATTTTTCAGTATTACTTGAACATACTTAGGTGCATCATAGGATAGTGATAAAGTATTAGGTATTGGAATTTTATTTAGGTTAAGGCAAGCCATATTAGGTTAAGATTATCTGCAGAAAACTATGTTAGAGCAGATGTCGTTAACTGTATTCATGTACAATGTTGTATGTATGAATAAACATGTTTTGACTATTGACTATTGACCTGCCACGTGCATTGGCGTTAACCCACCCGCCCACCCATAGACGTACAGTGGCATTGATTTGCACTGCACTTGATTTGCACATCGAAGCTGTACCATGGACCAAGTATGATAGAGAGGGGAAAAGGCGAGCATCTTCCTTCTTGATCTTTATGACTCAATGAAGAACTGCCAATCCATCAATTTCTACAGTTTCTAGAGCCATTATGGCCCAATTTTAAACGTGTCCCAATAAAGCAGCAGGCCAACACTGGAAATCTTGTATCACAGTCATATTACAAAATTATTTTAAATTAAAATATAAAACTAAAATATGTGTCAATAGTAAACTATGTTCATAAAATAAAATAAGTCTAAGCACAATATATATATATATATTGTGCGAAACAAAATGGAGGGGAAGTGGGGAGAAAGACTTGAGAGACGGAGCGAGATTATTCTGGAGTGGATGCGAGAATAGAATGATTAACGGTGTAGCGGTGGTGGTTAGCAGGAGGTTGAGGGATATGGTTGAGAAAGTGGAGAGAATATCAGACAGACTCATTTTACTGACATTAAAGATTGAAGAGCAGCAATTAAAAGTTGCACAAGTATATGCACCACAGACAGGGA
Organism: Stictocephala bisonia; assembly: GCA_035578905.1. Classification (NCBI taxonomy): domain Eukaryota; kingdom Metazoa; phylum Arthropoda; class Insecta; order Hemiptera; family Membracidae; genus Stictocephala; species Stictocephala bisonia. The sequence goes on from JAQJVL010002202.1 coordinate 76,828, forward strand.
ATACACAAGAAGAAAAGAGTGAGTTTGAGGAACAACTGCAGGACAACTTGATAGGGGTAAACATAGTCATGGGAGACTTAAACGCACAGGTGGGCAGCGATAGGATGGGCTATGAAGATGTGTTGGGTAGTTTTGGGTATGGAAACAGGAATGAAGAAGGACGTAGACTCCTGGACTTGTGCCAGAGAAATGGATTGGCAATAGGAAACAGTAGGTTTAAGAAGAGGACGAGTCATGTTATTACACGGTACAGTTGGGATTTGACGACTGGAAGCGTCATTGATTATGTCCTTGTAGACAGGAGTTGGGGAGAAAGGTTGATGGACATTAAAGTTATTCCAAGTGTAGCCTTGGATGGGGATCATAGGCTGTTGGTGGGAGTTTTCCGAGTTGCAATTAAGGAAATGAGAGTTCAAAAAACTATTAAACGGATAAAAGTGTGGGAATTACAGGATAGAGAGAAGTTGGAACAATATAAGTCGGCAGTTGCGAAGAAAATACCCAAGACGGAAGGGGGGGAAATAGATACAGAATGGGAACTTTTTAGGAATACTTTAGTTGATACGGCAGGAGAGATATGTGGGAAGACGGCAGAGAGGCGGAAGGAGAGAGAGACATCATGGTGGAATGAGTCAACTAAAAAAGCGGTGAGAGAGAAAAATAAAGCCTGGAGAGTGTGGTGTGAAACTAGAAGTGATGAAGACAAGGAAAGATATCGCACGAAAAAAAGGGAGTGTAGGAGAATTGTCCAAGAAGAGAGGGATAAGGCATGGAATGTATTTACAGAAAAGTTGGAAGAAGATGTAAGTGGAAATAAGAAGATGCTATACAAAATGATGAGGAACAAGAAAAGAAATACAGAGGGTGTGAGAAGAATGGAAACAGAAAATGGAGATGTAGTTGAGGATGAAAATGGCCTAAAGGAATTGTGGAGAAATCATTTCGATTCAATGTTGAATATGGGAACAGGACAGGGAGATGGAGAAGTAACAAACAAAGAAGAACTTAGCAAAATGGAGAGGGTAACATGGAAGGAGTTAGAGGAAGCTGTTAAGAGTATGAAGAAAGGAAAGTCACCAGGTCCAGATGGAGTAACAGTGGAGATGATTACATGTCTGGGCCCAGTCGGGATGCAATGGTTGATGAGACTTCTTACAAGTGCATGGAATAGTAAAAAGGTACCGGATGACTGGGGAAAGAGCGATATCATTGCGTTACATAAGAAAGGGAGTAAGAAAATATGCAATAATTATAGAGGTATATCCTTATTGAGCCATACAATGAAGATTTTTGAAAGGATAATTCTCAATAGGATAAAGGTTGGGATAGAAGAAGCTCTTAGTGAGTAGCAGCATGGCTTCAGACCGGGAAGGAGCACAGTTGATCTCGTCTTCGCCACTAGACAACTCATGGAGAAGCATTGGGAGTTCAATAAAAGACTGGTACTGGTTTTTATTGATATAAAGAAAGCTTATGACAGTGTTAAAAGAACAATGGTGTGGGAGAGCTTGAGAGAGATTGGGATAGGAAATACATATATTGAGTGGATAAAGGAGCTGTATAGGGTGAATAAGAGCAGAGTGAGAACAATAGTGGGCGAGACGGAATGGTTTGATGTAAGGAGAGGTTTGAAACAGGGTAGTGTGTTATCGCCGGCACTGTTTAACGTTGTGATGGAAATAATTTTGAGGAAGGTGAAATTATTGGTTAAAAGTGATGTCAATGTTATGATATTTGCAGATGACATTGTAATTTGGGGGGAAGATGAGGAGGAAATACAACGACAGTTGAATTGCTGGAACGATCAGATGAAGAGGAGGGGGTTATATATAAGCACTGAGAAAAGCGAAGTAATGGTGGTGGGGAGAGATGCTAATCTAAGACAAAACATAACCGTTGAAGGGAAACCATTGCAATTGGTTAACCACTTCACTTACTTGGGGACAGTAATGACGAGTGACGGCAGGCTTGATAGAGAGATTACTGCTAGATTGGAGAAGGGGGCACGTTTTTACCGAAGTGTTAAACACCTGTTGTGGGATAGGAAAGTGCCAAGGACTGCTAAAACCGTCATGTACAAAACGTATTATAGGCCCGCTCTCACGTATGCAGCAGAGACGTGGAAAATGACAGAGAAAGAGTGGAGTAGAATACAGGCGGGCGAGATGGCTTTCCTGAGGGCAATTAAAGGAAGAAGTAGGCGTGACAGAATCCGGAATGAGGAGATAAGGGAAGGTTTGGTCAATGAAAGCTTAAGGGTGAGAATAGAAAGATCTAGGATCAAATGGCTTGGACACGTGAAAAGGATGGATGCGTCTAGAGTGCCAAGGAGAATGGAAGAATTGGCCATTGTTGGGAGAAGACCAAGAGGACGACCGAGAGTGAGATGGAAAGATGATGTGATTGGGGACATAGGAAGGAGAGGAGCACAATGGAACACGATTTGCGAGGAGAAGCTGTGGGAAGACAGAAGTAGATGGCGGAGGCTGGCTGATACCCCGACCCAGGACTAAATCTGGAACGGGAACGGATATGGATGGATGGATATATATATATATATATATATATATATATATATATATATACATACTTACATTCTGTAATCTCTATTTTGAACTCTGATATATCAGCTGTTTGAAATTAACTATTCAATTAAACTATTGCCAATGTTATTCTTATGGAAAAAAGAAAATTTTGAGGGGCTATTTGGATTCCTTAGGAATGGAATTTTGAAAAATCCTTTTTTATTGGATCCCTTCGATACTAAAGCTAACTTCCTTTAAAATTTATTGTAAATTCGTTTGCTGGTTTTTGTGATGAGTGAGTGAGTCAGTCACTGGTATTTAGCTTTTATCCCCAGCGATCCAGTGGTATGAGCCCAGCGACTATAGACAATAGACAAATTTTCTTTATTATTATATTCCTCAAGAACAGAAATAGGGTCACATGGATCAGGTTACATACATTCAGTACAAGTCAAAATAAGTTTAAACATATAAAGTGTAAAAATTAATATTGTGTATTAACTAGTCAATTTGTGCGGTACTCATTTGACCAAGGAGCTAGTTACTAGTCGATGGTGCAAACCTCCGTTTGCAACCATTTTGTCATCTGTTTTATAACTCAAAAAGCAAAACAATACATACCATTTGAAAGATAATGTTCCATTGTTGATATTTTATGTATAAATCATGTATTAACTCTAATTATTTAGGTAAAAACAAATGTTATAATTTGTAAACAATCATTGATAGCTGTGACAAACATGGGCGGAGTTATGGGGGGCAATTCCCCCCCCCCCAACCTTCATGTGAATTTTAATTTTTATTTATAAGGAATATAATTTTATATAAAAGTTATTTAATGAACGATGAACTTAAATGCATGTTGACTATATATACTAATAATAATAAGTTAGAATGCCATTAATCCAAAATGAAGAGCAGTGCGAGTATTAGCATCCCACTTATACAATACAATTACGGGTTGACTTAGACTACCTCGCATCTACAAATTGGCGCGGCTGACTGAATCGAGTCGTGTTTAGCACGGCCGGCGGCGGTGTTTTAATTATTCGGCAAGTCACAACAGGAGTGCTATATCATCTAGACACGTGTGCACCAGTCTGCCCAGCCCAGTCAGTCAGCAGTTGTCAGCTAGTGTTCATGCTCTGTTCCCGCTTTCATGCTTCATGTATAAATAAATATTAAATAAGTGTTTTTGTTTGTGTCATTTAAGATGAGATGAGTGGTGTTTTTATATTAATTAATTACAGTACTATCATTTTTCTGTTTTGTTTATCTATGGAATCTACAGTTTAAACAAAATGAGTAAAAAAACAACAGACATTAGAACTTTTTTTAAAATAAAAGAACCAGTGACCGTGTCTAAAACCAATGAAGAAGCGGAATCTGAGTGTTTAATAAAAGCTTCCCCAGGCTGTTTAAAGTCTTGCCATGACGTAAGTAAACAAACTGATTCAGTTACTTCTTCTTATGTTGAATGAGCCTACTCAAAAAAATTGGACGTTGGTAATATAGAGACAGGTCCATCGCGCCCAATTTTGACTACATATCCACTTTCAAACTTTAAAAATTCAAAATGAGCATTTACACCATTTTATTTTAAGAAATTTGGCTAGAATACAGTATAAGTAAAGATGCTGTATTCTGTTACGCTTGCAGGATATTTTCTTCTAACAATAAAGAAGTATCTGTAACTGAAAAAGGCATAAGTAACTGGAAGAAGATAAGGGAAAAATTAGAAAAGCATGCGTCCAGTGAAAGTCACTTATTTTCCATGGCGAAGTGGCATAGCTATAGAAAGCCAAAGGATACAATTGCTTCGGAAATATCATCATCTCATAAAGAGCTTATTTCTGAAAATCATGAATATTTTAAGCAAATTTTGGACCTTTTGTTATTTTTGGCCCAACAAGGAATGCCTTTTCGTGGACACGAAGAAAAAGAAACGTAAGGCAACAAGCAAAATTATTTAGAATTATGTGAATTGTACTCAAAATATGATGCTAAATTCAAAGGAAAATATGAACGATATTTCAATTTAACAGTCATGACTTTCAAAACGAAATTTTCGAAATTGTTACTGAAGAGGTTATAAGTACAATAGTGAATGAGGTAAACGAATCTGGATTTTATGCCTTAATGGTTGATGAAGCAAAGTCACACTGAGTTCAACAATTGTGTATTTGTATAAGATATTTGTTTGAATCAGAAATTAAAGAAAGATTGCTAACAATGAAGGATGCTTCTCTAGATCGTAGTGCTGAGTCCTTAGCAAACATTATTTTGAACTACCTTAAGGAAGTAGGTATAACTGCTACTTTAATAGGTCAATCACATGATGGCGCGAGTGTAATGTCCAGAGTAAAGAATGGGCTACAGAAAATCATCAGGGATACCCATTCTCTCGCCATGTATGTGCACTGTTTAGCACATAAGGTTAATTTGGTTCTTGTAAACTCTTGTGAAAGCAATAACTACAGTTGTTTCTTCTTTAATGTGATGCAGTTACTATATGAGTTTTGTTCTAACCCTGATATGCATGCGGAATACAAAATACTGCAAGAGAGAGGAGCTACAGATCAAAGTCCCAGGCCCACATGAGATCCACAAATTAAGTGACACTAGGTGGTCGTGTAGGGCTACTGCTGTCTAATCTGTTAACAGAAATTTTGATGCAATTCGTGCCGTCCTCAAAAAGATTCTAATGATCTAAGGAATTCGAAGTCTCCTCAGGCCAAAGGATTACTGGCTTCAATTAAATCCATGGACTTTGTAGTGTGTTTAATATTTTTATTGGAGTGTTTAACTGATATAAATAACCTCAGCAAAGCACTTCAGAAGGAGGACTCTTGCATAGCAAGATGTGCGAAAGCAGCAGGAGCAATTATTATGAAGCTCGAGTCAAAAAGAAGTGAAAACGGCCTGGGAGAAAAAGTGGAATGAAGTAATGGAGTTTTCAAGGATTCACGAACTACATTTATTCCCTGAAAATATTTGCATCACAACACAATCCAATGAGACTACCACAACATATCGAACCTTGGAATAAGAAAGTCATTCGACTTCAAGTTCACATATTGCGCCCAAATGTCGACGAGTTATTTCAAAACTCTTAATGAATATTTTGTAATGTCTACTGTTGGTCAGTCAAGAGGAGTCGATAAAGAGAGTTTGAGTGATAACAGTGAAGTGAACAGCAAGGTACAGTACCGTTGTGACCTTTATTACCCAATCAATACTTGATATTTTGATCAGTGAACTCAAAAGAAGGTTTGCCGGTGAAGAAATGGAGGTAGCAAATGCGAGTGAAGAGTTTCTTTGCCTCAATGTAGTGAAATCTGAAGAATCGTTTATACAGAAATATCCACAACCCGGATTGAACCAAACTATGCTCATATCAGAAATGAGCATCCTACTCGAGTCAGATGGTAATCAACCCCAAAGAAATACCGCTAAAAGAGTTGGTTGAAATATTAAAAGAACTGGTTTTAATTCAAGATGATATTTATCCCAATTTCAAACTGCTTTTTAAGATTTGTCTTACCCTTCCATCTAATAGTGCTACTTGTGAACGATCGTTCTCGACAATGAAAAGAATTAATCAATGGCTTAGGTCATCCATGGGCCAAGAACGTTTCTACAATTTGGCTGTCATTTATTCAGAATCTGATTTAGTAAAAAGCCTCAACTTTGATAAAATAACGGATAAATAAGGAAATAGAAAATTGCCTCTTATTTAATTATTAATAAAGGAGCGCTAATATTGTAGTGCTAATGTGTTAATATAAGGGTTACATTGCTTGACAATATGAGACCATTCTATTGTAGTAAGTAAATATGTATATACCTGGTTTATATTGCTATAAAACCAATATTTTGTTCATGTTTGATCAAAATAAACATCAATTTTATGTTCTGAGTTTAAGTATTCAAAAAAGGTACCTAAATGTCATTTTTTTAAGCTGCAATTTTTAAAAATGTCCCCCAGACCCCCGGAAAAAGTAGGATACAGGAAATTTAATGTATGGTAAACTTGTTACTTGTGCCTCCCCAACATACAAGGTTGCCCATGGTGACAAAGGTCAACAGAAGACAAAAATACATCATTTTCAAAAATTCACCAGCAAGCATAGTGTAAAGCTATCGTGATTCCAATTCCACCTATGGAACGGCAGGACTGATCTCTACAAGACTGTTTCTGTAAGTTTTTCTCTATCTTGAGTCATTTAGTTGCTGTGAATTTATTTCTCAATGTCTATTTTACAAGAAAAAATTTTTCAAAAAACAAACTATGACATCTTTAGAAATATTTTATCTGTTTGAACGTTATTTACATTGTACTATATACCAATGGATATCTGAATAAATTTGTAACAATTATCTTGTTGCCGGGAAACGGTCAGACACTGTATTGACAGCTGGTAGTCAAATGAAAAACTGACGTTTCCGTGTCATTGGATCAGCTGCTTCTTTGTAAATATGTTTGAAAGTGTTGCAGTTTCACAAATAATAAAACCATGCTCGTACATAAAAATTTCACTAAAAGCACCAAAGTATTTATATACTATAAAACTAGAATAAATTTGCAGCATTTTGTATATCTTGAAATGTTGTATACTTACAGATTCATATTTTTTGTATATCTTTGAAAATGGGAATTTTATAGACATTTTTCCTTGTTCAAAAGTTATTCTTGACTTTAATTTTTATTTATAAATATTATAATAAACCCTGCATATATTCTTTTTATGTGGATCATTTTGGAAAGTATAGTATGTAACATGTTGGTATTTTATTACATATCAAATTTCTTTATGAATATTGAAATATTTATGTCAGTTTCCTAAAAAATGATGAATATGATTTATTTTTCAACTATTTTAGTGATGCTTGTAAACATTACAAAAACTTTGATATTTCTATGTACATAAATAGATTATAAAACTTTTTTATTTTTATTGTTATTAGGAAATAAAGTGATTGTGACATTATTGTAATGAAAATGCCTGTAGCAGACAACGGGAAAATAGTTGCAGATGATTTTCGTTGTTATTAAATTAAAAATTAATTTTAACCTTAAATAGTTTTTAACCATCAAAACTAGAATTTTTGTAAAATTTATTTGTGACGCAAAGTAGGTTGTAGACATAAAACAAGTAAAATTAAAAAAAACATTAGATTATAAATTTAAACTTTAATTAAATTTATTTTCACATTACAAACGATGCTCAAAATTCCGTCCTTTCATTTTATTGCAACGAAAAAACTATTGGAAAGTGACTGGCGCACTGCAGCAAATTAATTTTTTTCTTGAATAACTCCAGTACCTTCAACAATTCTACCAACCTAATATTTAAAAAAAATTGTTTTTATAGCACTACTTAAGGTTAAAATTAATCTTTAATTTAATAACAACGAAAATCATCTGCAACTTTTTTCCCATTGCCTGCTACGGGCATTTTCATTACAATGATGTCACAAATCACTTTATTGTAGTGTTTTGGATTAAAGTAATCATAATAGAACGCTGATGTATTGTTGTTGTTGACTTGCGCGGCACAAGACCATGGCGAGATCCATACTTGGGAAAGTTAATGATTATTTTTAACTGAATAAAGTTAAAGTTAATACTCTAAAAAAGTAACTAATTGAAGTTAAAAGTTAGAATGAATTGAAACTAACTGATTAAAGTTAAATTATTAGAAAATTAACTGAAATTGAAAGTTAAAAGTTAGTTTTGGTACAGTAAAATATACATAAACAAATACTTAACCTGTATTATCTTTTATTATTTATAATATCTTAGATAAATAGGCCTATTTATAATACATTATTATACAATACTATAATTAGACTATAGCAATTTCTACAGTATTTTTTTTGTTATAAAACTGTCAAAAATCTTAAAAATTAAATATTTAATTTAATTTATAAAATTATTAACAAAAACTGACAAGTCTTTGAAATTAAAGTTTTACATTTTTAAGCTATACTTTAAAAAATCAATAACTATCTTATAGGAAATTCACGATAACAACACTTTTTTTTTTATTGGTGCTGATAATAAGAAAGGCCAAATAATATCATGACATGTTGACTCCAGGTGATTTTTATCAGGCTGGAGATGATAAGGAAGGGTCACTGATAAGAAAGTATGGGGATTGGGATTAGCCGTAAACAAAAATGAACAAAATATACTCACTCTATAAGTGAGTGAAAGCAGATCTGTTCATACCATTTTCGATAAGCAATTACGTTTATTAGATGTTTAAGAATTTGCCGTTCTGAGTGCATGTTTTATTCTTACTGAAATAAGTTAATTAAAAATTATGAAAACTATCTAAATCATTAAAAAAAATATACAATTAATTACCATTGATAATATTATTAATATTAAAGATAGTATTATCATTATCTTTTCTTTTCGACGGTGCCGATAGCAAAATAATGAAAACAGACCGAAATATAGCAATTCTAACTTGAAATATGTTCTGCAATCTTGAAGATAGTTTATTCTGTTGTGTGGTATCATATAATGGATTGATTTTACCTAGTAAGCCTAATTTAAAATAAAGTAAACGTTTGAGGAAATATTGGTTTGATTAACCAAATGGTTTTTCCCGACTACTTTTGAACAGGACAATTTAGATATGTAATGATCAATTAATCAAGTATTGACAGCATTAACGTCAAAATGCAACTGATTTTTCTAATTAATTATACATATAGATGGGTAAACAGGTAAAATTACAGTATTAGAGTTTATGAAAGATAAACAAGCTTAGGCCCAACACGTTGATTTAAAACAAGATAACTAAATGACTATCTGAACTTTATCCCTAAACATAAACTAGTCAAGTGAAATGATCGCCCCAGGGACACAAGTCAATCCCACAACAATGGTATACTCGTTTGGTCTGCCTTTTTTATTTATAAGGCAGTAAAATGTGAGTAAAGGGGAGGGGGTGCGTCTTCAAAACAGTGACCTTGCTTGTCGGTGACAATTGGGGGATGAGGAAAACAATCGGTCTTTGACCTGAGTTTTAGAAACTTTCTCCCCAGTCCACATTCCACAGACCAAATGGCACCTTTTATCACATTTGAAAAACTAACTGAGTTACTTTAACCGTTAGCCAAATTTTCAACTAGTTAAAGTTAGAAGTTAAAGATTACCAAAACTAACGAATAAGTTAAAAAGTTAATAGAAAAAGTAACGATTAAATTTAATCGTTAATTATTTTTAATCGTTAATCCCAAGTATGGCGAGAGATCATTATAGTGTACACATAGACACGTAAATGATTAAACACAAAAATCTCAGTGGTTTGTCACCCAATTTCATACAATGTTACTTTTTTGGGTTGCAAATAAAACTTGCAAAAAAAAGGTAATCTTGTAATTTATTTTGTATTCCTAACCTTTCAAAAATTATTAAGATCAAAGATTTCAGAGCCGCCATTTTGAAAATAATTAAGAAAGGTTTTTGATTTTTTATTTTAATAAGAAAATGGTTTTATTAATATGTATACCAAATTTGAACTCTATAGGTTAAATAGTTTTTAAAATATTAAATAATTTGAAAAAAATACAAAATGGTAACTGTACGGGTACCGGAAGTGATTTGGAATTTTTAAATACGATATTATGTCTTGTTTTTGAGCCACATTCAATACCTAAGAAGATCCTCAGAGAGTTATGGTGTATATATAGATTTATTAAATAGATAACATACATAAAAGAAGTCTTACCAAAGATGATAATATTTTTCCATTCTGCGATTTGTCACTATCTGAATCAGACAAAGATACCTTCCAAAATCCTTCTTCCTCATCAGAACTTGACATAATTTGTTTTTTAGGTTTTTTATGGCTCTTTTTCTTCTTCTTGTGCTTGTGGGGTGGCATCTAAAAGAAACACAACATGCTAGTCACACAATATAACTACTTTAGACAGAAATTATTTGGACTGTAACATCCAAGAATCCACAGATTGGGTGCAGATTTACCAGATCCTAGTGCGCCAGCTCATTGCACTATTACTTGAACCCATGTGTTTTAATCCACTTCGGGCTGAGAAAACTTGAGGTGCGTTCGGCATAGCGGCTGGAGTTATTTACTGCGCCAGCCAGTTCTTTGTACGGTTTGTTGTGCACCAGCAGTTAACATTCTGCTATCGATCACTGAATTTCTTTATTACTTTAAAATATATATATATATATATTTTTTTTTTATTTATATAAATCTTTTGGAATGAACAAAAATTGTTTTTATTTTTTATATCATTATAAAACTAGGTTTGAATTACTGTTACAGTTAAAACCATATACTCTTCTTTGTTTAATATATTTCATAGAACATATCTTGAAATGTTAAGAAAATTATATCATATTATGAATATATTCATGCAAATCGGCTTTTATGAGAAATTATGTATAGGTTGGTTTATTATACATAATAACGTACTATTTCGTTTTCAGTTTATTTTATCAATTTAAAAATTATATATATATATATATATATATATATATATTATATATATAATCTGTGTGATTCATTTGTTTTAAAAAGATAATTTTTAATTGGTCATACCATTTTTGTAATGGCTGTAATAGATTTTTGTCACTCTTAAAAAATTCTCATTAAGGCCTGGGTATTCTAAGCAGTTATATGCCATTTTGAGCTAGGATTTCCCATACACTACCTGTTACAAATGCCTGGGCTTTCCCAGAGTGACATTAGATTATTTTTGGAGCTCAAAGGGTTAAAAATGTGTTTTCTGTTATTATTAGAAGAAAAATTGTTACTTATGAAGTTATTTTGTAATTATTTAAGAGAAAGGAGACAAATTGTTACTTTGGAAAGGTTTATATCATATGAATTAATTACTGAGAAGGCTATTCATAAATTACATTTTCCATGCAATGAAAACTTTCTACAACCATTTTACCTAATGGTGATTCAAACTTCATGATTCAAGAGATGAATATAAAGCGCAAAAAAAGGTTACCCACACACATTTTCTTACGCAGGTATCTGTACTAGAATCAGATCCAGAGACTAGGATTGGGACTACAGTCGGAATTTGGTGTTTAATAATTAAATGAAAAATACCTGTAGGCTCAAAATAAACCGGCCTACTACTTATTCAATACCAAAAAGACTATGCGTTTTTAACAATTGACCATAAAAAAAAGAGAGAAAACTGTCTGCTTAAATGTCTTCTGTGAAGCCCGTTTTCCTGTTCTATGAAATTAATTCTTGTTCTGTTTTCACAAGTAGCACCAGCCTCGCTCTCTCTGTCCTCTCCAGCAAAAGCTCAAGAAACAATAGCTGACCTAACAGTAAACTAATCGTCTGATCGTTTATTAACAACAGTTCACCTTTAGTCAGCAACACAAACACGTTACTACAGCAAATGCATTGCCTTGGTCTAAGGTTCCCATACGTCCTCTTTTCCCCGGACATGTCCTCTTTGTGCGTCATGTGAAAACGTCCAGGCGGATTTTTGAGAAACCCCCTATTTTTCGGGAATTTTTACGAGCAGCAAATGTATATCGGGAATGTGCTTTATGTTGATTCATAATTGGTATTTGAGTCTTCAGAGTAGTTTGTTATGCAGCCGTCACTTTATCGGCCAAACAAACAGTCATTATTTATTCAAAAGTATGATTTTATTTCTAATTCAATGATATCAGTTGGTAGGCTATGTAACCTTGTGTGTGTGTCTGTTATTTTTTTTTCTGTATCGACTACAGCTGAGTTCTAGAGAGATGTGATGTATGTGTATCGGCAATGCATATGTGATGTGAGAATTAATGAGATTGTGCATATTTTTATTTCATAGTAATAGGTTTTCTTTGACTTTACTTAGGAAAAGATGAGATATACGTACATATTCAGAGCTATTAAAACTTGTTGAGGTTTTTTATTGTACACCAAGCCATAATGCTTATGTTGAGTGGGTATTTTCTTGATTAATAGCCAATGGACAAACGAAAGAAATAGACTGAGTGTTGACACAGTCAAGAGCATCACTTGTGTGCAGTACAGTTGTTAAGAGTTCTCTTGCTATGAGTTTTATGCCTACATAAAAAAAAAAAAAAAAAAAAAATACTAAAGGTTCCTCAAAGGAATATTCTTGGCATGATACCTCAGAAACATTGGGTGTAGCAAGTATCAGTGGGGCCAGTACTACTAATAATTGAGATCTAAGAAAATATTTGGTCTCAGATGATGAAAGTGATTACTGTCAGCGCAGAAATTGTGTGCACCCGAGTTTGAAGGTTGTCTTTTAAGAAACTAAGAGGCCGATTAAAAATCCAATCATACCAACGTTGTCCTCATTCAAAAATTTATGTATTTTAGACATATTTCTGTTTACTCAAATGGTATTTTGATCTTTTCTTTATTTTGATGTTTTTTTTGCGCTGAATACGAATTTGAAAACTATTTTGCTCTTGCAATTATTTTTCGAGATTTAACGGAAAAACTAGTTTCGCTGCGACTTGCAATTAGCGGCCAGTACGCGATCTTCATATATAACAACTATTAACCACGAAAACCGAATTCACCTATATTCTTGAGTGACGGCCTTCGGGCCATCATGGAGGCCAAGCTCTCGAATTTAACACAAATTTCGAAATGTTTGTTGAGTAAATAGACAACTGGGATGAGTTAGGTTGTTTGGTTAGGTCAATAAAAAATGCATTTTCGGACTGAAAAAATAATGTTACTGCAAAATCAATTATATATTTGTATTTAGCATAAAAACACACGTGAAATGAAAAAATTTTTAGAAAATAACAATTAAAAAAATTTGGTTTTTTTCACTATCAGATAAAAAAACTAGTTTTTTGATTTTTCGGTAAAAAACGAATTTTCCGTGAATGAAATCAACCTCCTGGAGATGTATAAACTCATATTTCACAACAACAAAAATCGTATTTTCGGAGGTGGCAAGACCAATACCACTGTGCGTGTATGGGTGGGCGGGTCTATGTATGTCATGTATAGTAAAGCGTTTGACTGTCTATACCATGAGATAATCATTACAAAACTGACATCTTTAAATATTAGAGGCACATCACACAACTGGTTGTCAACTGTCTATCTGGGTGATCCCAGATGGTTGAGTTGCAGTGCACTACACATGGTCTTTCAAGCACACATAAATTACACCCCCTACCTATTACAAGAGGTGTCCGCAAGGAACTGTCCTATTTGTTCTTTTTGTCAATGACTTACAAGCAAGCATCTAAAACCACAACACCACCACCAGTTGAATGTATGCTGATATGCCACATCACCGCTGATCAAAAACATCACTGCGGAAAGAGTTCATAGGACCACTTCAAATTTGTAAAATAAGACCCCTGAGATATTACAGAAAAAATTACCTGGTTAAAATTTCCTTAAAGACCATTCAAGTAAACTTGAGTTAAGAAATAATACATTCATAAAACTAGGGTTTTGCAACCTCATAAAACTAGTAAGTGCAAAATTACCAAAATCACTTACTTTAACGACTATCCACTTAAAACCTAATTAGTCCATATAGTTTAAAGTTACTATGAACAAAACTCAGTTTATTTTCTTTAATGAAGTTCTTACAAAAATATCACTAATTGGTATAACATACATATAAAGATAAACAACTTATGAAAAATGTAATGACACTTTGAAAATTCGTTAAAAAATTGAAATGAATTAACGTATACAATTAGCTAAGGCTAAACGCCAAACAGAAGTTTATTAGGTTATATATCAGGTTTGTTGTTTAAAGTTTTGTTGTTTAATTTGTTTTTCTTTCTCTCCTCAAAGGCAAAATAGTTTTTTTGCGTCCTTTTTTTCATTTACTTTTATTGCATGTTAGCTGGCCTGTTGATTCCGTCAGACAGTAGCTTTAGATTAAACCATATATAGCTTACGATCAGTTTCTTATTATAACCATCGCCCAAAGAAAGGAACAATCCAATGGTCAGTGACTCCTCCTGATGGGTCAGCGATATAAAAAAATTTAAACTCAACGTTCCTACATTTTTTAAATAACCGGCTCAACAAATAATGTTAAAAATACAAAAGTTATAGTCCAGCCGTTCTAACTTTACATCTGAGGGGAGCACAACATGGAAACATTGTATATCTTAAGCGGTTGGCTCCTTCCTGTCCCACGGCTAATTTGTTTCAAGTCTATATGAATCACAACTAGTGCCTCATACTTTTTATAAATTAAATTGTCCGATTGACTTAATTTTTTTACATTTATAATTAGTAAAAAATACTTCTCAGTTAAGCACTAAAAGATTTAAATTCCCACTAAAAAAATTAATTTGTACCTCCCTACATTGTTACTAATTGTGAGTCACCGAGTATAAAATTAAAGAAGGGCTGTGGCGGTCTGGATGCGACGTCACCTATATCGATTTTCCAGTTTAGCCCGCAAACCTCAGAGGTAAAGTTAGAACAGCTGGACTATAGTGTCTGATAGTTTTTAAAGTTGAAATTGTCCGATTGACTTAGTTTTCTTTACATTTATAACCAGTAAAAAAAGTACTTCCCAGTTAAACACCAAATAGATTTTACCTTCCTACATCATTCTTATATCTGTATCGCAAACGATATTACGTTATACAGGGTGTCTTAAAAGCCCCACTCCCCCCTATTAACTTTCTTATGAATACAGATAAAGTGATTTACTTCTGGGAATGTTTATATGACCAACTAAGGAGTTTTTTTATGTATGCAAATTTTTTACATCCCCTCTCAAAAGGGGGTAGTTTGGGGGTAAGTCAAAATTTTTAAATAGAAACCCCTATCAAATGACACATCATTTTAAAGTTAATATTAAAAGAAAAAGAATGGTGGAAACTAGAGGTCTCTAACATTAGTCTATCAAATTTGGTGGCAGTTTAAAGTTGGAATTATTTCATAAACCCCCTAAGTAATTTTAGAACGGGAAAAATGGTCAAAATGCTGAACTCTCACCTCAATTTCACTCAGATGAGATGCTCTAAATGGCTGCCATGAACTTCTTGACAGTAAAAAAACCTGGATTGAAAACCACGTCTCACATTTTGTAAGATTTCAGGCGTGATAAGGTGGCAGGCCTCTTCGATTCTTGTCCTTAATTCATTGAGGTTTGCGGGCTTTGTGTCGTAAACTTTACTTTTGAGGAAACCCCAAAAGAAAAAAATCCAGAGGTGAAAGGTCAGGTGAACGTGCCGGCCACTCTACCAAAGTGCCACGTCGACCTATCCATCTATCGGGAAACGTTTGGTCTAGAATGTCCGGACAAGCATATTGTAATGTGGAGGAGCACCATCTTGCTGAAATACAGGCTCATAAGTACCTTGTACTACCTCATTTATTGCTGGGACAATGCCGTTCCGTAACATGTCCAAGTATTTAACGCCAGTTAAATTACCATCAATAAAGAATGGCCCAATAACAGAGTTTCCCAAATGTCCAGCCCATACATTTAATTTTTGTGGCTGTTGCGTATGGGCTTCAACCATCCAGTGGGGGTTACTGTTTGCCCAATAACGGCAGTTGTGCCGATTGACTGTCCCATGCAAAGAGAATGATGCTTCATCACTAAAACATATCTGTGATATTAAATTATTATTCTCTTCAATCTTCTGCAACATTTGCTCACAAAACTGAAGTCTTCGGTCAGGGTCGTCTTAATTTAATTCTTGATTTAACTGTACTTTGTACGGGTGGAACTTGTAACGCTTTAACACTTTGTGAACAGTATCTTTTGAAATTCGCAGCATAATTAAAAATGAAAAATTAGCATAATTTGCTAAAACTTGAATTTGGATCTCTTCTGTCGCAATGGCAGGGCGCCCTGATCGTGGTGCATCTTTGACACTAAAGTTTGTTGAGAATTTGTTTACTAAACGTCTAATGTATGCCCTATCTACTGATCTATCCGGATAGGCAGCATTAAATAAACGAACTGCTTCATGAACATTTTTCCTAGCTTCCCCATAGAACAATATCATCTCTACTTTATCTTCATTTGACCGAGCCATTTTTATTAAATACGAATAAAAAGAAATTTAACACAGTAACTGAACTGAAAGTGTTACACGTACTAACTAGTAACCTAATAAGAGATAAGGAAGGAGCCGCTGGTATTCCCAGGTTGCCCAACTGGACTTTGGTCAGACAAACCAAAACCAAATAAATGCTATGTTATTTGTGGTTTTTTGTGTTTGTTGATTCTTGTAATAACTTGTTTTACGATTAGGTGTCATCAGTTTTCAAAACTAACTGGTGGGTGAATGTTTTGTCTGCCTTACAACAATTTTAAATGTAACATAAGCTGCGGGGGTTTTATGAAATAATTCCAACTTTAAACTGCCGCCAAATTTGATAGACTAATGTTAGAGACCTCTAATTTCCGCCATTCTTCTTCTTTTAATATTACCTTTAAAATGATTTGTCATTTGATAGACGTTTCTATTTAAAAATTTTGACTTACCCCCAAACTACCCCCTTTTGAGAGGGGGTGTAAAAAATTTGCATACATAAAAAAACTCCTTAGTTGGTCATATATACATTCCCAGAAGTAAATCACTTTATCTGTATTCATAAGAAAGTTAATAGGGGGGGGTGGGACTTTTAAGACACCCATACAGGGTGATTCATGATGTTCTCCCCCCGCTTCAATATCACATTCTACTAAAAAAAATGATAAAAAGTTATAGAAACATAGGCCTGACAACTCTTTGTTATCGAATTACAGCCAGTCAAACATTTTGGTATGATTCATGCAAGACTGACGGAAAGATAAATTCAGACGGAAATATCATTACTTTTAATGTAATTTGACATGAGAAAACTAAAGAAATATATTTCAGGATTGTATATTCATAGTTTTAAAGTAATTTGGGGATAAATACAAGAAATTGGGGCAGGAAACTCAGTTTTTTTACGGTTAATATACAATAACTTTGTTTAAAGAGTAATAAAGTCATAAAAATTTCATACATGATTTGTAGATAATTTAATTCTGAGAAGATTGGTGTAAGCTAAGTAAAAAAAACAAAACTTAAGTAAGAACAAAAGTTTAACTTTATTCAGTATAAGACATAAGGAATTGCAAGGAAAGAATTAGATGAAGATGATAAAATCGTAATGTTTGAGTCTAATAAATAATTATTGTTTATTATTGATTATTATCAAAGTAAAAATAATATAAAGAAATAAATAACATGTTAACAAATAAATAATTGATTTTCCTTTACTGTCTGCTATGCAACATAATGTATCATAATATTACTTTTACTTCTTAAGTTGGTAACACTTAAACAACAGTTGATCAACAATGCTTTTATAATTGTCATGTTTAACTTGATTTTTGGTAGTAATGGCAAGCGACAACATGCTAGTATAACCATTGATTTTATACACAAATAGATTTCCCATCCAATGTTAAATTTTGAGTCTCAAAATATCAGCTGTTTTTGTGGTCCATTGTGGAGCGCTAGTGTAGTCCCATGTAAATGTAATGCAGTTTAAACCAGCTGTGGTTGCGGGCCACACAAACTAACAAAATTACTGGCACAGATATTCCTATTAGATGGTTTATCTATTGTAGGTTTATATAATCAATGGTATAACATACAAAATGCGAGTATACATGACATGGCTAGATGATAAACTTACCTGGAATATACACCTAAACTACGCCATAGACCGTGGGGATTGAACCCTCAGTTTTGGCTTTATACGAGGGTCGTCAGACTGATGCGTGGATTTATCATAATCCGTGTGTATAGGATTATGATAAATTATAAACACGTTTTATAACTTTTCTTAACAAAACAGACACTTTATAAGAAACACTCTTGAAACAGATTTTCAACCTTAAAACTCTTTTAAGAAATATTAAACATTTTACAGACAGTAACTTCGAGTAGAAAGTTATAAATTTATTTTGATTATTCCCCAAAACAAGGAGCTAGTATTCATGGTCAGTGAAATATTATGTTCATATGACTGTACAAAGCGCATGGGCTGTGTAGTATGCCCAGGGTGCTGGCAGTCCCCAAGCACATCTACCAAATGTCCATGTAGCGTGTTCACATCCCCAAAACGTGTACCCTACAGATTACATTACAAATTTAACACAATTCTCTACAAATCCTTCACACCAAATCTGATTCAAAAACAATATTTGAGTGTGTGTGTGTGTGTGTGTAGGGCGTTGGATGAGACAGCTACGAGGTTTGGTATTGTACTATTTTCAAAAAGGTCTAATAGGCAGGAAAAGGGAGGTGACTTGCGCCCCAAAACATGGAAAATTACATCAAACCCAAGAAACAGAATTTAGTATAAATTTGACAAAAAAGTATTGTACTCCCAATACTCAACTCGCTTCCGTTCATACCCGTGCACACTATTTCTAACCTCTACCAACCCCCATAACTTCCAACCCCCTTCAGTCGTCCATACAAATGACTTGCATCCTCTCATCCTCATAAAATACATGCTATTAACAACTTATTCTATACATTCTCTATACACTCTCGTCTCATACCCGCTCTATCATGACAACTAGCCAAAGTTATTCCGGATGAGGGTGGTTCTTCAGGTCATGGCTTTGGATATTGTGGATAGATTTACCAACTATCGTTTAACACTTGTTTGCTCCATGGCTTTGACTATTCCTCATAGTATTCCCACGTATTGTCACATTATTTTCCCTAAAAACCAACCATGATTACTGTATCTTAGGCAAGCCCGTATTTATAAACTGTATCATAGGATAAACCTTATTTATATAGTGTATCATAAGTAAATAATCTTCTTTATACAGGGTGTTCCCAAACTAAGTTCCAAAACTTCAGGCTATGATTCGATGGGTAAAAATAAGTAAAAATGTTCCTATACATATAGGTCTAAATATGCTTCGTTTTCAATATGGCAGCCATTTTCGTATTTTTACTAAATTATTAGTAATTTCATAACCAATGGGTTATGAAATTATGGGTGATAGATATACATGTATGGGTGATAGATATGCTGAAAGCTTTACACTCTAAAACTAGCTTTTCCTAGAGGTACACTTTGAGCTATCTCATTGTGCTCATTGCCCACCATACATCACACCCGTGGCTATCACACCACCTGCCCACCATACACGTACAGTGATATTGATTCCATATTATAAAAATATGGAACCATTATTTGGTGGCCCAAGGTCCATCAAGTCACTGCTGTAAAAAACCTAACTAAGGTGCAACGGTTAGCTTGTTTAGGAATCATTGGGGCATTTAAGGGTACACCTACCGCTGGAATGGAGGTGCTGCTAAGTCTGCCCCTCCCCGTGACATTTTTATCATGGGAGAGGCAAAGCTTGTGGCATATAGACTCCAGACCAGTGGATATATGCCGCAAGCTCACTATGCCAGTAAATATACCGTAATCTATAGCATGCTACAATAGGACGTTCTAGAGATGTGTTCAAATAAGATGCCTAGCCTAGACTGACCAGCTGTGACGGCTTTGAGCAGTTTGCATCGGAAGAGGAGTGCCTGTTGTCTCTGAGCTAGCCTGAGGACTGTCGGCAACAATAGGTACCGGCATACTAACTACCCTAGTGTAAAAATTTGGTTTTGGTAGCAACAAATTTTTAGTGTCAATTTCCATATTTAATTCTACATCTGATTGTAAACCTATTAATTGATCTATGTGACGTTTCCAGTTCACACCAGATTTTAACTTTACTACATAAGATACTGGACTTAATTGTTTAACAACTATTCCTAAAACCCACTTATTAGTACCTCTAAAGTCTAATTAAAACTGCTTGTTCACTGTACAATATACGAGTTTTATGCCCTCAAAAATTTTTGAAGTTATACTTCTTTGCGCCCGTTAGACACTTTGGGATGAGATGTTGGTCGAGAAACCGCGTCACGCTGAAAAGTAAGAACAAATTTTTAAGAACTATCGATTAATCGATTGTTAATCGAAGAAATTACTGATAATGATAATATAGGTGTATAATATAATAATGAAGTCACGTATAATATATTGAAGATAAATATATTGAATAATATTGAAAAATGTCTTATATTTCATTTATATATCCTGTCTGTTTGTGTGCGTGAGTGGGTGTATGAGAATGGCCAAAGAAGTATAACTTCCACCGTGTGGTCCGACGCACACCCAATTTTTTTTACTTGCGTTTCTTGGTTAGTTTTAACAACTAAAGGTTTTAATAAATCTAACTTGATTCTTAAGTTACGTCTAAACATTAACTTAGCTGGTGATTCATTTGTAGTGTATGTAGACAATTTATATAAGCTTACAAGAATTTACATAATGCTACCTCTGAGTTGACATTTTCTAATATAGCGCATTTTAAACGTTTTTTTAAACTGTTTTTACTGAATTCTCAGCTTGCTCGTTACTGGCTGTATGGTAAGATGGTGTAAATGTATGTTTAATATAATAACTCAAAAGAACTAAAGGGTGGGCCAATATCGGTCACAATGTGTTGAGGTAACCCGAATATAAGCGAAAATAGGTACTAGTTTATTAATAAAATGTTTAGCGGAAGTTGAATTTACTTCCTCTACTTCAAGCCATTTACTATGTGAGTCAGCAATAATCAAACACAATTTTGAAAGGTCCTTAAAATTCTAAACGAATACTTTGCCATGGTTGCTCAGGATATTCCCAAACATATAAAGTACTTTTAAAGAATTGTTTCTTTCATTGAGGCATTGCACATTATATTTAGGGTTCCATTTTTTACATTACTGTCCTACGAGCTGACCAAGGAAGCAGTAACACATTAGCCAACAAGCTCAGTGATGAGAAAGCTATGGTTGACCCTGTCAACATTCTTGTCAAAATACTCATAGCCCACTTGACAAATTGCAACGCGCTGATATTAAATAATGCTAAAATTAAAGAAGATTACAAACAGTAGAACAGGAATGGAGAAACCCATGTTTCCTTAGGAGGGATGTGCTTCCTTAATCGAAAGTAACTGTAGTAAATCACAATACTCTTATATAAACCTTTATTTTTTTATTGTATTATTTATTAGCAATTCTTGTTTTCATACCTTAATAAGTTGGCCTTTGTGATGTATACAAAATATTTACAGACACTTTTAATTCAGTAAAATGAATTTTACTTAGTTTTTAACATTACTTCCGTCCCCAGACTTGAAAAGAAGAACTAATTATTTTTGCTTGAGAAACGAAGGAAAGATTCTTTTTATAGCTGTTATGTAATTACAGACGGAATGAATGACGTTGTAAACAGGTGGCCTCTTAAAAAAGCTAGAGGAAAAATTCAAATCATGTCTAAATGTAGACTGCCTGGACACTAGTACAGTTTACTCTATTGTCATCAAGAAAACTGAAAAAGTTATATCTAGATCAATAGAAGAACTTTATGGAACATTCACAGTCTTAGTCCGAGAAAGAGATACCAATAACACCGTACATGAGTGGGTGGGTGGGCGCGTCAATACCGCTGTACGTGTATTGGTAACTAAAAAGTCATGCCCTGTGAGGTTGGCAGGTGGTTAACACCATTAGAATCGGAATAGATGAATATCATAGGATTATAACTTTGTGGAAGGATCAATAGTCTCAAACGAAATTGGGTCAACGGAAACGGGAAAGTTATTTAAAGCTTTAATACAAAAATGGTAATTAATTAGTATCACCATTCCTATCACCACCATATCCTAGAATAGTGCAATTAAAAAACTAAGAAATTCCAACGGTTCACCATGCAAGCAAATTTTTTATCAGAATGTTAATGGAATGAAATCAAAACTGCATGACTTCAAAATTAACTTATTGTCTGCATCCTATGACATTTTTATTATTACTGAAACAAACTTGGATCAAAGTGTAACGGATGTTGAGGTCATTGGGCAAGCTGACTTCATTATATACAGGATGGATAGGTCTATTCTTAGCAGTAGTAAGGTCTGTGGAGGAGGGGTTCTGATTGGTGTATCTAAGAAATTTGTTAGTCGACAAATCACAGTCAGCGTTAAATCAGTAGAGGCTGTTTTCTGCTTGGTCAGTACTAATAGTTATACAAATTTATTGTTAGGAGGAGTGTACATACCACCTAGCCAACAAGTACATGTGTATAGGTCTTTTTGTGAAGCTGCTGAAGAGGCCTTTGCAGTTGCTCAGAACCCTAATAATGTGCTACTTTGTGGCGACTTTAATTTGCCGAACGCTTCCTGGGAGGGGTATGACCAAGCTGTAGACATGCATGGTTTATCTCAGTCTAATGGCCTTATTCTTGAGCTTGCAAACCTAATGGAACTAAAACAAGTAAATACAGTTAGTAACACTATGGATAAATTTTTGGATCTGATTTTCTCATCCGATCACTCTTTGTTAATTACTGAATCGATTGATCCATTGTGTAATGTAGATCGTCTTCATCCACCTTTACATTTCTCTTGGAGTGTCCCCCGAATTTCCACTTATCGTGATCAGCAATACAGTTTGAATTATAGAAAATGCGATTTGGATAGTATTCGCAACCATCTGGTTGATATACCTATTTTGATAGAGACTGGCAACATACATGAGTCCTTCAAAAAATTTATTTCATCATTAAGTGGGATTGTAAGACTATATACCCCACTCAAAAGAATCGGCACCCCACCCTTTCCAGGCTGGTACTCTAACGAGTTAAAAGAGTTAGTCATTTTGAAGAAGAAGCTTCATAAGCAGTATAAGTTAACAATGAGCAGAACTGTCTACCTGAGATTCTCTAATGTGAGGGATCAGTGCAAGAGGATGACTGCCG
Organism: Stictocephala bisonia; assembly: GCA_035578905.1. NCBI lineage: Eukaryota > Metazoa > Arthropoda > Insecta > Hemiptera > Membracidae > Stictocephala > Stictocephala bisonia. Next base: position 100,166 of record JAQJVL010002202.1, read on the forward strand.
AATGTTATCGGATGTATATTTCTAAAGTTGAGGATTCAATTCCATTGGATATGAGAGCCTTCTGGAGTTTTACAAAGAAAAACAGATCCTCGCAGAATTCTGTAAAATGTATGCATCTAGATGGGACCTACTCAGACACTCCTCAGGGCAACTGTGAATTATTTGCAAGGTTTTTTTCTTCTGTTTTCTCCCCGCCCTCGCAGAGTAGTCCAGGTCTTAAACTAAGATATAACAACGTCACATTGTCTTCATGCCATTTTTCCTTGACAGACGTGATGAAAAAGCTTGACAGGTTGGATGTGACTAAGGGTTGTGGTCCGGATGGGATTCCTCCTTCAGTCTTACGGTATTGCAGTCATCAACTTGCATATCCTATTACATACATGTTTAACTCTTCTTTGAGGCTGGGTGTGTTTCCTGATGTACTCAAGTTGGGATATGTCATACCTATCTTCAAGTCAGGGGATCCCAGTGATGTTACTAATTATAGACCTATCACAGTATTGTCCTCTATAGCCAAAGTTTTTGAGAGCTTATTGCTGGATAAAATTGGTGCCTCATTACGATCCATGATTCCTGACATTCAGCATGCATTCAACATACCCCGGCCGCTCAGTGTCAACCAACCTGGTTCTTTTCCAGGAGCATGTATTAGACGCCATTACTAGATCAAGCCAGATAGATGCTATCTACATCGACTTTGCAAAGGCATTTGACCGCGTCGATCACACTATATTATTAAAGAAGATGAGCGGGTACGGAATTATTGGCCCTCTTCTTGACTGGTTTTCATCGTATCTCACAGACAGAAGATTAGTGGTTAGATGGGAGTCTGCGCAGTCAGAAGAATTGGTGTCTACATCTGGTGTTCCGCAGGGATCACATTTGGGACCATACTTATTTAGTCTTTTCATGTCGGATGTGGTGGATTGTCTTCATACTGGGGTCCTGATGCTGGCAGACGACATTAAACTGTTCCATGAGGTTGTGGGGTTGGAGGACTGTTTACTTCTCCAGGAGGACATCCACAACTTGGAAGCATGGTGCCTTGAAAATTGTATGTCCATTAATAAGAAGAAATGCTTTCTTATATCGTTCTGTAGGAGGAAGTCCACACTGGAATTTGAATACGAGCTTGGGGGTGTTTTGGTGAAGAGAGTGTCTGTCATTCGCGACCTTGGTGTTCTGCTGGCATCGGATCTGTCAAGGGCACATCAAGTTAGTGAGTTGTTGAGTCGAGCAAATCGCCTTCTTGGATTTATTATTCGATCAACCAGGGGCATATCAAGCACAAAGGCATTAAGCGCTATCTTCTGCTGCATGGTCAGGCAAGTCTTGGAATTTGCTTCGGTGGCCTGGACACCTTATCAGGCTGGACAAATTGAAGCTCTTCAGCGTGTTCAGAACAAATTTGTTCGAATGGTTGGAGTTCGGTTGGGAACCCCCTTCAGAGAGGTTAATGTTGCTGTCTTAGCCTCAGAAATGGGATTGTCTGGCCTGGAGGATAGACGTAAAGTTTTGGACGTACTATTCCTCTACAAACTGCTCTCAGGCGCCATTGACTGTCCTCAACTCCTTCAGAGGATACATATTCGTGCACCACTTATGGCCACCAGATCACAAGAATTGTTTGGTAGAGGGCAGCATTCTACCTCATACAGCCAGAACAGTTGTTTGGCACGGATACAGAGGATTGGATGCAGCGTATCTAGTGAAGTTGACTTTTTTGACATGAAGCTTCCCTCATTTAAAAGAGTTGTCAAAATAATTGACAAACGTGTGTGCGTGTGTGCGCGTGTGCGTGTGTGCGCGCGTGTGCGCGTGTGCGCGTGTGTGCGTGTGCGCCTGTGCGCGTGTTGGGGCCCTGTGCGCTTTTGGGTTGTGTGCGGGGTTCTTGTTTTGCTTTTGTGTGCATGTGGTGGTTTTTCGTGTGTGCGTTTTGTGCGTGTTTTGCGTTTGTGCGTGGTGCGTGTGTGTGTGTGTGTGCGTGTGTGGTGGGGCCGTGGGCGCGTTTGCGCTTTTGGCGGGGCGTGTGCGTGTGTCCCGGTTTTGGGTGGTGCGTGTGTGCGTGGGGTGTGCCGGGGTTCTTTTTGTGGCGTGTGGGGGGTTTTGTGTGTGTTGTGTGTGTGTGTGTGTGGTGTGTGTGGGTTGTGTGTTGTGTGTGTGTGTGTTGTTTTGTGTGTGGTTTTGTGTGTGTGTGGTGGTGGTGTGTGTGGGTGTGTGGTTTTTTTTGTGTGTTTTTTTGTGTTGTGTGTGTGTGTGTGTGTGTGTGGTGTGTGTGTGTGTGTGTGTGGGTGTGTTGTGTGTGTGTGTGTGTTGGTGTGTGTGGTTGTTTGTGTGTGTGTGTGTGTGTGGGGTTTTGGGGGGGGGTTTTGGTTTTCTTTTTTAAATATATTTTTCTTATGTGTCTTTTTTTGTATATTTTGGTAATAGCTTAATTTTGCCATATTGAAAATTGTATTCTTTTAACAAAATGGTGTCCCCGTTGGAATTTAAAAAAATTTAAATTAAAAAAAATTTTTAGTTTTTTTTCTTGATTGGAAAATTTCCCAAAAGCTGGCTTTTATTGGGGCTTATGGTTAAAAAAGAGCTTAACGTTAAATTTTTCTTTTGGGGATATTTCCCCATTTTACGTTGGGCCTTTGAAAAATGGGTCAAAGGCCCTATTTTTTAAAAATTTAAAAGGGGGTTTTTTTAAATTTTTCATTTATTTGCATTTGGAAAAGTCATGAAGTCAATGTTTTGGCCCCTTTCAAGGTTTTATAAAAAAAAGGGGTTCTTTCTAAGTCAGCTGATAGATGTAGTATGAGTGTGTAAATAAATACTTATCCTAATCTACTACGACTATGTTTTTTACTGTTTTTTCAGATGTTATTCAATCACCAATTATTTATTTATTAGAAATTCTTGTTTTCATCCCTTAATAAGTTGGCCTTTGTATTATATACAAAAGATTTATTGACACTTTTAATTTAGTAAAATGAGTCTTACTTAGGTCTGTTATTATCAATAATGCAAGTCACACAAAGTCAATAATTTCAAGTCAGTATGGTTGAACCAATTTTTGATTACCAGTTCAGATTGATATTAATTGGTGACAGTACAGTTGGAAAAAGCTCACTGCTTAAGTATTTTACTGATGGTAAATTTGCAGAGGTAAGGGTATTTTAGCTATTAGACCTATTATCATCTTAACCCTTTCAGTGCTATGGAAAACACCCACAGTCATTCTCAAAAGTGCTAACCAAATTGAGACACAAATAACTTAGAAAGTTCTTTGAAAAATTGCCTAACTGATGGCCTGTCTGCAAATTTATTTTTGGTGGCGGTAATTATGTATTTTCTTGCCATCTCCGAAAATACGATTTCATGTTGAAAACGTGGTGAAATATGAGTTTACATCTCTTGAGGAGTTTGATTTTATCCATGAAAAACTCGTTTTTACCGTGAAATCGAAAATCTATTTTTTTATCTGATAGTGAAAAAAACCAACTTTTTTAAAAATCATTATTTTCCGACTACCTTTTTTTTCATTTCTCGTGTTTTTTTTATGCTGAACACAAATATATAACTGGTTTTGTAGTACAATTATTTTTTCAGCTCAAAAAATACATTTTTTACTGACAACCAAACATAATATAGCCTAACTCATCCTGATTGTCTATTTTCTCATCAAAAATTCGTAATTTGCGCTAAATTCAAGTGTTTGGCCTCCGTGATGGCCTGCCGGCCGTCTTTCCGGCGGGAATATAGGTGAATTCAGTTTTTGTGATCAATAGTTGTATATAATGATCACGTATGGCCGCTAATCGCAATTCACCGCGATAGTAGTTTTTCCGTTATATCTCAAGAAATATTTGTAATAGACCAAAATAGTTTTCAAATTTGTACTCAGCTCAAAAATGAAAACATCAAAATAAAATAAAAGATGATTCGAATACCATTTAAATTAACGGAAATGTGACAAAAATACTAAAGGTAGTGAGTGACATTGGTTTTTTTCTCGATAAAATACGTTATTTCCGCGGAATAAACAGCATGTCTCGTGAAAATACAGCCAATTCTAGACCCAGTTCAAGCAATATGTTCAAAATTTGTTTGGTGGCAAGAAACATATAAATACCTTGGTGGCTAGTCATAGGTCTAGCCTATATCTCAGCCTAACCACTGAGGATGCCACATCGTAGCATGGGCGAAACGTCTGGAACTGTACATATTGTAAATAGTCCTTTGACGTGGTTGACACCGGAAGAAATAGTTTTTAATAATGACTCCAGCCGCTTAAGCTTACGAAATAGGAAAAAACATTTGTTTATATTTTGGTAGCAAACAAACATTGTATAGGGTTCTAGGGAATATTTCCATACTGGTATATACAGCCAGCCGTCGTTCACGTTGCAGGGATAAGAAGGTTTAAAGTCCACACGTTATCACTGACATTTCAAAGACATTGTGCCGTGGCAGTTATGGCTAGATTAGGTTATTATATTGTAGAATAAACTTGTAATAACGTATTTTCACAGTCGCAAACCGCTTTTCAATCAGAATTTGTAAAAACATATTCTACAGTAGGCTATGATAACCTAACCATAACTGCTGCGGCACGATGTATATGGGCGGCCACTGACATTTCGGAGACATCACGCCGTGGCAGTTATGGTTGGGCTAGGTTATTATATTGTAGAATGAACCTGTAATAACGTTTTTTCACTTTCGTAAACTTTACCATTCTTCAGTCAGCAGAATTTGTAAAAAAATATTATACAATAAGCTATTAACCTAGTTCCTAACCATAACTACTGCGGCATGATGTATATGGGCGGCCTCGGTGTGTAGTAATGTATCACTAATGATACTAACTGTATGTTTCCGATACTTCATTGTTACTAAATATTAATATTTAGCATTCCAAAAATGTATTATCAAAGTATTAAAAGATTTGAAGTTGACTAAGTAATAGTACAGAATTACGAAGTGCATAAATAATTTTACCGTAATTTCTTGCCAGCCTTAGAAAATAGGAAAATTTTACCTGAAATGGATCTAGAATTGGCTATATTTTCACAAAATATTTTTAAAATTATGACTTCATTACATCACACACAGATTTAAATTTTTGTCCACAACAATTATTTCTTGAGATAGGCTAATTCTGAATAATTTCTTTCGTGGCGAAATGTATGTACCACCATAAATGCGATGACAAGAGTAGCGTCATTGACACAAGAAGGACTGGAGTCCAGGAACCCAATTTTAATGCAAACAACAAATTTGTATTGAGAATAATTTAATTAGGTTGGTTTCAATGTGGTTAGGTTTTTAAGTAAAAAGTGTGCTTTTTTGGAACAATTCTGGAGGTTTTTTTCTCATTGGAACCTACAGACTTCTGAATAATGTTGACTTAACTCAACTAGTGTTACACTAAACCACCATGCTATTTCATACAATGTCAAGGTAAAGAATTTTTTTTTTTTCATTATAACTAAAAATTTGAGTTGAGCTGACTAGATTTCAGAAACATAATTAGGTGTTTGTGGGTATTCATAGCCTTAAAATTTATTCTATTTATTTGCTTGTGAATATAAAAATATTCCTGGTAAAAACCTTGATTTTTTTACTTAAGCTATTGCAGCATTGTTGTAAAAGATATGACGGTTGAGCATTTGGCCAGATTACGAATCCAGAATCATTATAATTGCTTTATTTTCAACCTCTGCGGCATGATCATATTACACACTCTGTCACTCATTTACATCTGTTAGAATTTAATCAACTATGTCAGTTTCACATTCTTACTAAATTGTGTTTCAGTCCATATAACTATGATTCTCCACAAAAATTCAGATAAACATCATACTGTTCTCCCCACATTCCTGCCACTTTGGTTTGTTCAGTGTGGTTTGGTATCAGACCATCAGAATCTGCTTTGCTGCTAGGTATTACTGTGGATGAACGTCTAAATTCGTCAAAGCATGTAGATTACCTCTGTGCAAAATTGTCATCCATGATTTTTGTATTCAGAGTATTAACATCTGTGGTCTCCAGGGAAATCCAGCTTCAGGTATATTATGCCTATGTTTATAGCCGAATTAAATATGGCATTTGCTTTTTAATGGCATGATGAGGCTCATCAAATGGCATGTTAAGAGTTTTCAGTTTCTAGAAGAGAATGGTTAGAATTATGTGTATAGTAAATTTTAAACACCACTGCAAGCCTCTTTTCCAAGAACTAAATATTCTGACATTACCGGGAATTTATACCCTTGAAGTGTTGTCTTTCTTTAAAACGAATAGTCACTTATTCATAGAGAACAAAGCTGGTAACTTGTACAACACTCGGAACAGAAATGATATGATGTATCCCATTCATAGGCTTACGCTTAGAGAGGAGGGTCTCCGTTATTGTGCTTTACGATTGTTTAATTCCCTACCTCAACAACCAAAATCCATTGACAGCGCAAAAGCATTCATTCTTAAACTTAAATTTTTATTGTTTGAAAAGTGCCCGTACTCAGTAGATGAATTCCTGTCAGGGTGCACTGGTTAGGAATGTAGAAAAAATATTTTAGGTTTGTTTTTATAGTTTTACTTATTTTATGTAACTCATGTTATTAACAAAATAAAATATTCTGATTCTCCTACTAAAAATATGTTATTCTTATATTTCCGAGACCAGCAATTGGAATACTCGGTCTGGAGACTGGCTGCTGTTAATTCCTTTTTATAGATCTTCTATCTTCAGCAAATCATTTATAGTTTCTTCTTGTTGACTATGAAATAATTTTCCAGATCATATTATAAGAGGCATTGGCAAGCATGAACAGTTTAGGGCTACGGTTAAGGATCGTCTGTTTTGGGCCATGTAGGTTGACTATTTCATGACACACGTGATGGACTTAGCAATTAGGGGACCCATGGAGATGAATTAATGTTTTTCATCGTAAACTCCAGATAGTTTAATGTTTTTATTATTTATTAGCAGAGTATCCGTCCTTCATTCGGGGTTCACGTTGATTTATATTGTGCTTATTGCATTCAGTAATATAAAACACGAATGAAATAAGTTAACTCTAGGTTGTTTAAATGATTTTTAATATGATGATTAAACAACTGGAAAACAAAAGAGAATACTGATATAATGATAACCATGCACTTAATAGTATGTGTCAAACTTTAAACTTACCACTTATTGTCTTTAAAGTTAGGTATGGTATGTGTCTACTGGCAACTATGACATGGCCTATTGTTAATAAATCTAATGGCAAAAAAAATCACTTGAATCATCTGTATAGTGCAAAAATGTGTTGTAGTTAGGTTTGGTATTTACTTCAGAACTGTGTAAGTTGTTTGTTTATGCCAACAGCTGAATAATGAAACTATTATAAACAATTGTCAAATTGGTATTGCCATAGGGCTTGTAATGATACTTCTTAGAGCTCCTGGGGCGGTGTCCTGATGGAATTTCAAAATATAGATTGGCCTATATGTTAACCAGAGAGCCTAAAATGTCCATCCAAAATTTCAGCTGAATGAGTCCAGTAGTTTTTATTAGATTTTTATAACAAGATTACTATTATTGTATTCATGTTCCAATGTATTATATAGATTGGTTATGGTTAGATCTAAGAGACGGCTCAATATCTTTAATCTTGCAATTTTTTTCATACGTTATTATTTCATAATAAAGGCATTTTTCATTTCATTAATATCTCAGAATTTTACCAAATAGAAGACATCTGAACTCTACCAACACCTAATACTATGCTTTAAAATGTTTAACTTTTAAAAGCGATTTTAACTGATATAAAAATACTATTTTGATTCGTATAAAATTATATTGTTTTCTTTGACAGGAAAATTATGTACAATAAGTAACTTGATCAAAAAATACTTTGTGTTTCTATTAGAGATTGAAGAGGGGGATTTCAGGTGACTGTGCAGTTTAGTCTGTGGTTTCTGGCATAAACGTTATTCCGATTATTTTTTAAGTCTAACAAGAATTTTGTTCACTTTAGTATACAAACAAATAAAGAATTCTTGTTTATTAATGAATTGACCACTGAGCTAACAAATAATTTGGCGTGATACAATTATTATTCTGTAAAGTTCATTTTAATTAAAAGTTTTAGTCATTGTAAGTCTAAACTCTCTATTCCCTCTTTCTAGTACCATTTCCCATTTCTCCTCCCTCTTCACAAACCCCCGCTACCACCACCTTAGCATGGAATACAAGGTAAACCTGCAGTATAACCTTTCTGAGGAAGATATTTATTTAACAGTTTATGTGAAGTCAGGAAGGAGATTATCCTTGTGTTTAGTATGGTTATAAGTTTGTGATATCATCTTTTTATTTTCAGTAAAAATTTGTTTGCTTCATCCGATGATAATATTTCCAGGTGTCTGATCCAACTGTTGGCGTTGATTTCTTTGCAAGATTAATAGAAGTGAAGGATGGAACCCGAATCAAACTTCAGCTCTGGGATACTGCTGGCCAAGAAAGGTTCAGGTAACTTGTCCATTTCATTTTTGTATTTTATATATGTAGTGTAATTAAAAAAGGTGTTCTTGCTGTGTATTTTCAGATTCTACACCTAATTTAGAGCAGAAAATGAAGTATAAACTTTTATTGAATTCCGCTCCGTTTAGTGTGTGTTTGTTTTTTAGAAAAACATTAATAACTCGAGTATAATTTGACTGAATATATTGAAATTTTTCACAGTTCTTTACATTAACACTATTAAATAGATAATAATAGTCATTGAGTTATCCTTAGCCATTTTAAAATGGCGGTCATTTAAAACTTTTAAATCAAAATATCTTTTTAACTGTTAGGTTCATGAATGTTACACGAAAACAATAATTTTTAGCAAATTTTATTGAAAATTACTAGAAGACTCGTGCTGCTCCGCAGTATTTTTTGAGGAGAATGCCAGTCCGACGTATAAGTAAAGGATAAGAATGTGAGTATGACCTGAGTTGAAATTTTTTATTGGTATTTTCAAAGAAATAACTATTCTACACATAATTTAGTTTATTCTCGACAAATGCACTTAAATCTGTCGTCTTCAATGCGAGTATATTAGTCCACAAAGAGTTGAGTTAGTTTGCGAAAATTTGTTACAGGATTGAAGATGCCATCACAACCATTGCCCCTCAAGGCAGTTCTGTACAAAATATACTCTTTAGAATAGTGAGTGTCTTTCGTTTTTTTTTTTTTTTTTTTTTTGATATACACCTTCATTGGGCATGTTTAAATGCCAACCAGTTTCACCGCAGGGTCAAATTAAAGTGTAACTCTTATAATCACAGTGCATGCTGTCATAATCTATTTGATGTAATTCGAGTTACTTTCTGTATATATGTGAGAAGGTGTTGCTCTATCTTCTGTTTCAAACACAGAAGCAATTTCAGAAGTAGTTTGATCATTGTAACGCCGCTGATCTGCAGAAGGTTAATGGTAGAAACTCATAACAAAATTCAGCGTAGCACGATTTTCTTCCAACGCTAAAATGTTATCCTCTTCAATTTTCCGATGTATATTTTATAAGAATGAATATAGGGATTGCATTTATCCAGTAAATTACTCAAATTAGGTACTGTCTCTTTATCCCAAACTCTGTTAGCGTCATGAGACATCCTTATATCATTAGCTTTGGCAAAGTCAAAAATATATAACTGGCCATAAGAAACACTCTGCAAGTCTTTTGGATATAATTGATGCACCATGCCATGAATTCTGAAGGTATAAGGGCCATAATTTGGAGGCAAGTCAACTTTTGAAACAAATGACATTGCATTATTGTACTGGTGGATATTTTCTCTAACGTTATTGGATTTCTTATCACTAACAATTTACAATTAATTTTTTTAATTACTGAGGGAAAATTTTAGGTGGTAGTTTGACCTGCCCATCATAGGAACAGAGATTGAAATGCCCTCCTGTATTTTTTTCTGATTTAAATACAATGCAGAGCAATGTTGACATTTGGAATGACATCTGAAACCCCATACCGTGAAGCAACCTTAAAGAGTTTTTCATCACTAATTATTTCATTTTTCTCCCTCTTAACGTCAACCATCTTCTCACGAATACTTGTCAAAGTGGCCTTTTGTCTAAGCCTTTTAACTTCCACAAGTATCGTATCAGTACACTCTCCACTTAATTTTTAAGAATCCGTTATGTCCACTCTCTGTTACCCCATTTTTAATAATCCCACATTAGTCTTGGATAATGTGGCCAGAACCATTGACAGTAATTATTTCAATATTTTCCTTGTAAACTCTAAACATATATTCAGCAAAAACCTCACCACTACGATTAAGTTCTGCATGTCCAGCCATCTGTCCAGCATCTTCTTAGCGATCATCAAATGTTTATAATTACTAACTGTATGAATACTCTGGATAAGATTGGTCACCAATAATAAAATCTTTTATATACACTAATTTTTTATGACCTGGTCAAAAACAACTGAGTGTATTTCAGTAAGTCTATCCTCAGTACCGTAGAGACAATGAGAAATTGCTCGGAATAAACAGTTACCATCACCTATATAATAGGGATCACTTTGATATAAAGGTAGATCAATAATGATCTACCTTTGAAGGACCACACGTCATTAAAACATTTACATGCTTGATGAGTCGTCTCTTTTTAGCAGTTAAAAGACCACCAGTAATCAAATGATACATTTCCAACTTTCATTTTTTACTCTTTCGCTTAGCATCTTTAGTCTTCCTTCCAAGAGACATACTTAAATCACTAAAATTAGTCACTTTAAAACGACAGCTAAAACAATCACTAAAATGATAGTAACTGAAGTAAACATATTAATTAATAGATTATTTGACAGCTGATGATAAAATAAACAAATGAATAAATAATAATTCCATAAAAATAACATTGAAAGTTAGGAGACTAGTGGGGAGGATTTCTGAGGTTGGAGAGAAAAATCCTTTCTTAGTGAGTCTCTAGTGCCATAGAGAAACCTTTGTACCAAATTTTAAGCCAATTGGCCTCGTAGTTTTGGAGATTTCGTAATAAGTTAGTCAATGTATGTATTTGGCTTATAATATCCGCACACAACTATCCTCAGACTCAAACAATTCGGCTGAACAAATTCTGAAATAGAAGGGCTTGATCTACAAGTTGCGTTTGAGTATAACTGGAGTAAGGTCAGGCTTAAATGAAATACAATGCCTGATGCTTATCTGTGCACTAATACCTTTCTCTTAAAAAAAAATGGAAGCAAATCAGCTAGATAGTAAGTCTGGATGAACTCGGAATAGATTTTGCCAATTATTTATGTATAGATTGGTACCATAATTTTTAATGTAAGCTTATTACTAGTGGAGTTTTGGTAAACAATGTATTTTACTGCATTCTCTGTATGCTGTAAATACTTGCAGTAAAATAATTTTTACCAAAACTCCAGTAATAATAAACTTACAACAAAAAATAATGTAGCAATATATTTGTGATAAAATTATCTAACAATTATTGTTTTGTGTAAAATTGATGAACCTAACATTTCTCAAGATATTTTCATTTAAAAGACCCCCATTTTGAAATGGATAAGGAGATCTCAATGACAATTATAATACTGTTCAGTAGTGGTAATGTAAAGATCTGTAAAAGATTTCAAGTCAGTCGGTCAAACAGTTCTGGAGTTATTAGGTTTTCTTGGAAAACACATACAGACATGTAGACAATAAAACAGCAGAATTCAATTTCTTCATATTTTCTGCTCTAATTTAAGTGTAGAATCTGAAAATATATAACCAGGACACGTTTTAGTTACATCCTGCGTATGCATATATATATATATTTTTTTTTAATTGGATAAAAATTCACCCACCAGTTCATATGGGCCTGTAGGCAGGCCTATGTATGAACTGTATTCAACGAGTGAAGTAAGTACCAACCCTTAGCTCAGTTGGGGATTTAAACCTTGGACCATGCCCGCCGCAGTCCTTAGCTACTGACTACCACGCTGGCAATTGTCTGTCTATTACTATAATACAAATACATAAAATATCTGTATATATGCAGTAGAGCAGTTGGGACTATTTGGATTATTTCCATGATGGTGACTGGACACAGTTGACAGATGGCTACTATTCAAGTTAATTTAATTTGCGTAAATTATCTTGAGTAACAACAAGAGTAACATTGTTAACTTTACCAAATGCCTTTTCAAAATATACCACTATATACCACTGTATGTGTATGGGGAGGAGGTTACTGTTTGGGTCTATATTGTTTAAAGAAATGTATGAAGTAAAAAATTGGATTGAAAACACGAGTTTGGACCATTACAAAAACCGGCTCGTAAAGTGTGGTGACCAGGAAGACGCTCAGTATGAAGCAGCACTTGAGTGCGAAGACACCGAAGAATCATCGGAGACTATTGTTTAGAAAAGGCCAAGTTTAAATGAATGACTTCATTCGCTTGTTCAATGACTTTAAATACTTACCAAATGCCTTTTCAAAATAAGTATAATTTACATCAATTTGAGAGCCATGATCCAGTGAAGACATGCAATATTGTGTAAAATTTAACAATGAGAATTTATTAACCATTTTGGAGTAAAACTGTGCTGAAATTAGCTAATTTGACCTTGAGTAATTTTTTGTAAGTGACAGATTCAAATACTTTAGCTTGTGCAGAGAGAAGAACCATGGGGCAACAACCTTAGTAGTTTTTCAAACATCTGGATAAATACCACTATTAATAGACACATTTTAAGATATAATGTAAGGAATGAACAAATAATTCAGCGCACACTTTGAAAATATAAGGAGGCACAAGATCTAGCCTTTAACTTCTTTTCATTTTAACTCTTTTAAAATATGACCTCCTGGTCAGTGATTCCTCTCAAGGTCAATGAGGAAGCAATAATCATAATTAGAGAGCAGCGTTTCAGAGCAACATATGTTAGAAAAATGTGAACAGATATCTAAAATGAGCTATTAATATTAATTAATGACACTTTCTAAGTAATAGTTAGCCTTAATTTGTTACAATGACTACATTCTCTCATCTACACTCATCACATTCATTCAAAATCAGCCCATAACTTGAAGTCGGCACGATTATGGGAAAAATAAAGAAATAAATAAAGTACAAATCAAAAAGTTCTACACATAACAAGACTTTACTGAACTTATCTTGGAGATAGCTCAGTATAACAAGCTCTATATATATATATATATATATATATATATATAAAATAAAAAGCAGTTGTTTATTATAGAAGTTTATTTCTATTGAGTCTTTTGTCTTATCACTTATCTTATAAGTACCAGTGTGCTAACTGTGGTAATGCCTCATTAGGATCGCTTCTAAGCACATCTTAACCTCAACTAAAAGTTCAGCAAATTTACAAGGTACAAAATTGAAATTTCCAGTTATATACTTTACGCATAAAGGGTAAAATACTATTATATGTAAATTTTAACTATTTTGCAATTTTATTAAAACTAAAGTAAGACAGACAATGTAGTTGTAGGATTAGAAAAATGCGTGGACAAATAAATTACACAGCCTAGGCATAACACATAAAATATAATTAGACAGTTTTTTCTTCTTTTTTTTTTTTTCTTTTTCTAGCTCAGAATCTGAAGCACAAAAATCAGTGTTATCAACATTGATGAGCCAGTTTTTCAGAAGTTTGCAGTAGGATTGCAAGTTCTTGCTTAGCTTAATCTTTGCTGGCAATACATTAAAACAAGTTGGACCTATATATACAAATGATCCTTGAAAGCAACTTTTTAAAAATTTTTGGTCTTATGAACGTGTTTCTATTATAAGAGAGTGTTTCATACCCATGATTATAAATATTTTCATTGTCCCTGTTCCCACTCCTTTTAAAGAAAACACGTAAAACTTTAAACACAAATTGGTGTTGTACTGGTAAGATGTTTATCTATGAGAGAGAAAGATGATTCACATCTGTTTTTGTACAGTAAAAGTTTGATAAATTGGTTTTGTATTGTCTGTATTTTATCAGTATAATTTTTAAAGCTACCACCCCAACAATGGATGGTGTAATCTATCGTAGAGTGTATAAATGCAAAGTATAACTGTCTCATCACATTTATTTCTATGGTGGTAAATTGCTCTAATACTTTTTTTAACTACACCATGATTAATATTAATGTGTTTCTCCCGTGACATTTTTTCGTCTAGTGTTACACCTACATATTTATAACTATCTAACTTCTCAATAGTTTCACAACCACAATCAACAAAGGAGTTACATTTTATATCATTGAATGTTACACAACTAACAAAATCTCTGCCCATCATATTAAAGTTAAGGTAGTTGGTTTTCTTCATGTTGATTATCGGGCGAGCTGGTGGCCGAGCGGTCTAAGGCGTCAGAACTTTGAGCTTGGGTTAGAGATAGTGCTGGTTCGAATCTGGCCTGGACTGGAAAATTTATCAGTAATATTCACTGTTT